>PTEX01000251.1:373477-460859 GCA_003342815.1 Eudromia elegans
TGCAGTTCTGGGCTCCCCAGTGCAGGAGGGACGGGGAGCTGCTAGAGAGAGTCCAGCGCAGGGCTACGAAGATGATCAGGGGCCTGGAACATCTGCCCTATGAGCAAMGGCTGAGAGAGCTGGGCCTCTTCAGCCTGGAGAAGAGAAGACTGAGAGGRGACCTGATTAATGTATATAAATACCTCAAGAGAGGGAGTGAGAAGAAGGGGGCTGGCCTCTTCTCAGTAGTGGCCAGTGATAGAACTAGAGGAAACGGCCACAAATTGAAGCTCCAAAAGCTCCACAGGAACTTGAGGAAGATCTTCTTAACAGTGAGGATGACAGAGCACTGGAACAGGCTGCCCAGAGAGGTGGTGGAGTCTCCTTCTCTGGAGATCTTCAAAACCCTCCTGGACACCACCCTGTGCCACATGCTCTAGGAGACCCTCTGCGTGCAGGAGGGTTGGACTAGATGACCTCYAGAGGTGCTTTCCAACCCTAGGCATTCTATGATTCTATGAAAATAAATTGTGAGTAATTTGTCAAAAGGTTGAATTGAGGGATCAGCCTCTGCTTTCTGAACCACAGCAAAGCTGGCATTCTCTCACAYAGTTAGCAAAATAACATGATCAAAACACTAGACCTGAAGTGTCAGTGACCTAAGGGATCAGATATTACAAATAATTGAAATTGTACTAGCAGCAAGCAACAAGTGATAAGGAGCAGGTAAAAGATGCATATGTCTTCATTTCTGCTTGAAGAACAGGTTTGCACCAAATGACTAGCACCAGCTGCTTGCTTGCAACCTCTGCGCTGACCATGGCAGGAACACATGGGGGCTGCTGCAGGGTAGAAGGGTTGTGATACAGGGGAGGAAAGGACTAACAGATCCTGTCCACCACTCTCTGTCCCTATTAGACCTACTGAAATAACACTGTGATCTGTCCAGGTTAGTGTAGAGGCATAATTTTGGGGAAAGTGAAGATTAACTGCATTTTCAATAAACCTAAATATTTACCTGGTGATAGAATTTCCTTTAATTTCCTTTATCAGGCCTTAAATGTAACCTGTTAGCCTGTGGCATAACCACTGTTATGGTTAGTTTACTTTCTTCTCAGTAGTTGAGTCTATAAGTTCCTAGAAAATTTTCCCAACATTTATGGAGGTCTTCAGCTCCAATATGTCATGTTCTCAGGAGCAGAGTAAACTACCTCTAGATATGATCTCCTGCACACATGTGGACAGCAGAGTCTAGATGGGCAGCTTCCTGGCAGCAAAGTCCACACATGGCTTGTGCTAAAGTGAATCAATCCCAAGGTTAATGATTGTTAACAAAAMCAAATATTGGCCACGGTCCTGTCTTGAGATGCTAGGTCCTATCAAGGTCCTATGCATGAGATGGTGATCCATTACACGGTTATACTCTGAAAGATTTGGACCCAGGTAATTGGTTATTCAGCTGAYGTGAACTCATCCAGAAGTCTTAAAGTCTGTAGACCTATTTTAATATAMACCAGCAGACAAAATGGTACATTTTGTAGAAGATATTCAAGGCGGTTTCGGAGTGCTAGGAGAGAAACACTTAAGTAAGGAGTTGCAAAGGAAAGAAGCTGAATTGAGCTCTTCGGAGATTTTTTGCTTTGTGCAGTGCTCTCCATGCCAGGTGTTATTATCCACCTAGAGCCAAGATGTCCCTTAACTAGGGTTAAAAAGACAACATATTCTGAGCCCTGGGATGGCCTAATGAGACACAGCTAGCACTGAATACTTGATCTTTAAAGCAYTTGTGCATTTCTCCTGTAACACGGTGTGGGTGACTGTGTCTATTATGTAGCTTGAACCTTTCACTCCAGAGGGAACAGCCTGAGGTCTTGGTACAAGTTTTACAGCTGGCAACCTACTGAGCATGATCTGGCTGCATGGGCCTGTCCTTCATTKTCTAGCGGGTCCTCATGTACAGTTCGCTTTGCAAAAAGCAAAGGACAAGYGGTAAGATTAAAATAAATGTATTTGTTTTGTTTTGATGAAAAAAAGCAGAATTTCACACTTCATGATGAAGGAAAAGGACTTTCTAAATCATGGCCTGGAGCAYGTCAAAGTATGCTCCAGCCAACTCCGAACATAGCCAGTAAGCAAAGCTTGCTTTAGGGCTTCAATAAATAATAATAATAAAACCCAAACATTAGGCKTTAATTATGTGCCAGCACCAGTCCCCTCTCGCTCCTATAACTCACACCAGTGCTGTCCAACTTACTTCAGTAGCATTGCCATGGCAGTGGGTTAGGACCATCCTTGCCAGATGTGTTGCAGTGTCCTTTGTGCCCACTTGCAACACCAAAGATTTTGAAGGGGAAGTTTTTGCCCAGCTATGAAAGCCTCTCCACAAAAAATAAACCAYTTCAAAGGCACAGTTAAGAAGGCAGATACACAATTGCATGCAGTTCGCAGCTCTGAAGTGTTTCCTGCTTGGATTTTGACCTTTTAAAACTCCATTAAGCTGTATAAATATGGTACAAAAGAATGTGTGCTCCTGCAAACAGTTTGCTGGTGTCAACTGGAAGAGGACCTGYTCTCCTCACTCGTGCATATGCTACTACTCACTGGGCCCTAACGAAGCCAGTTGATTGACTTAAATTGAACAGGCCAACTGTGGAATTCTTGTTATGTTTTTTCCCCTGTCTTCCCATGTATTTTTAAGGTATCTTTGAATTATTCCTGGTTTTGAGGCAGCTGCCCTGCAATGCAAAAAAAAAAAAAAAAAAAATCCTCTCCCAAACAGCTAGCTTAAAAACTGAATTAACACATTTGCTATTAAGGCCAAACTTGCTTCCACAATGGGGAGAGGAACAATAGAACAAAGGGATACTTTTGTGCAGCTCCCATGACATCGCTGAGTTTCCATGTTTAAATTATCTGCATTCACTTGTACTGTAGCAGCTCTTTATTTTGTTTCTTCAAACAAGCATTGCTCCCATGCATTATAAAGAATTGAACAGTTTTGAAATCAAAGGGCCAGATCCAGAAGTGGTTTTAAGAAGTAGCTGAATTATTTCCTGCAGATGAATTGTTCATGACCTTTTTCCACCCCTATTCACAGATCTAACTTCTACTGCAAGTGTTTGCTGTTCCCAAATATTTATGGATAATTGATGTCGAGGAAGTAAGCCAACATTGCTCCTGGATTACAGTCCTATCCCCGATATAACACAACAGTCTGAGTGATTGATTTACACACATGGATTTCAGGTCTTAAAATTAGAATTTTTTTCAAGTCTCACTACATGGAAATACTCCATCAGGAATTCAAGAGTCCCAGGGTAAACGGGTTGCTCAACTAGCTTTCACTGTTCACTCATCATAGRCTCATAGAATCATAGAATGCTTAAGGTTGGAAGGGACCTCTAGAGGTCATCTAGCCCAACCCCCCCTGCACACGCAGGGTCMCCTAGAGCACATGGCACAGGGTGGTGTCCAGGTGAGTTTTGAAGATCTCCAGAGAAGGAGACTCCACAACCTCTCTGGTCAGCCTGTTCCAGTGCTCTGTCACCCTCACTGTTAAGAAGATCTTCCTCAAGTTCCTGTGGAGCTTTTGGAGCTTCAATTTGTGGCCGTTTCCTCTAGTTCTATTGCTGGCCACTACTGAGAAGTGGTTGGCCCCAGCCTCCTCACTCCCTCCCTTGAGATACTTGTGTACACTGATGAGGTCCCCTCTCAGTCTTCTCTTCTCCAGGCTGAAGAGGCCCAGCTCTCTCAGCCTTTGCTCATAGTGCAGATGTTCCAGACCCCTAATCATCTTTGTGGCCCTGCGCTGGACTCTCTCTAGCAGCTCCCCGTCCCTCCTGCACTGGGGAGCCCAGAACTGCATGCAGTACTCGAGGTGCGGCCTCACCAGGGCTGAGTAGAGGGGCAGAATCACCTCCCTCGACCTGCTGGARACGCTCTTCTTAATGCACCCCAGGATCCCATTGGCCTTCTTGGCCACAAGGGCACACTGCTGCTTGATAGTCAACTTGATATATTCTTATTCTGCCTCTGTATGTTTTTCCTATGTCTTTTTCATACTGAATTGAAAGATTTCAGCATCCTGCCTGAGAGAATAAGCACATAAATAATATGAGCATAGAATACAAAAAGATGGATTTCCAGACCAATAGTTCTGTGATCCTCAGCATTTTAAAGAAAGCTTTTAATTAATCTAATTAATTAAAGCTTTTTTTTTAAAAAAAAAAGTGCACCCCGAGAATCTCCTTACAAATACATGGACCTTACCACACTTGATTGACAAAGTGTATTTGAGTATTTTCATATATATTAAGCAATCTATTCTAAAGATCCTTGGATGTATAGAGATCAGATTTGGGCACATTCACTACACAGGCTGCAAAGGATGCAAAACTGGACTAGCAAAAGAACTTACAGGAACTATTGTTTAACCAAGARTAGATGTAGTTTTTCTTTAACCTAGAAGTGTACTTTCCCTGTCTGTATGCTCAGTTCAGAGCTGGTGGTACACCAGTACAGATGCTGCTGCTTGGACAGATATGAATTTCGGTAGGTAAATTCAAGAGTGCTGTGGAAGCGACCCACGTTGACAGACCGTTTCCATAGAGGGGAGAATTGGCAAACAAATGGTGTTGCTAAAGACATGCGTCTCAAACGTAGTGCTCAGAGAGGCGCGCAGCAGCTTGCATTCCTCAGATTTTGGCAGGTCTCTTAAGCATTCTAAACATGGCATGCAGATCCTTATGTTTCTTCATAGCACACCCAGGTGTCCACCAGGCAGCTCACCTTGGCAGTTTATCACAGTTTGGATGATAAAGGGAGTTCTTCCAAGAGGAAAACACGACTGGAATAACATGCCTGTTTAAGAAGTTAAGTCCAAAGACATGTAGAAAACAGTGGATAAGACAAAGCAGCCTCAAAAATGTGCATGTTTCACGACTAACATAGCCTCACTGCTGCTACCTCGGCTGGGAGAATGCTTGGGAAGGAGGTGGAAGTGGTTCCAGCTTGGATGTGCTACTCAGATATGAGTCATGATATTTGCAAATAGCCCAAAGAGCTCAGAGCACAAGCTCCAGGAAAGACTCAAAGAAAGAAGTGGATGAGTTTGGACATTTTCTCACATTATTTAGGATAATGTCTGACTTTGGTTTAAGTCCTTGCATGTGAAAAGCAGGCAACATATCAGAAAAACAGCACTACTGGAGGTATAAACAGCACAGAGCCCATCCAAGCTCTATCCAACCCCCTCATGTGGGTGCATTTACACAAACTTGCTTTCCAACTCTGCCAAAACATAGTGTTCCTAGCTGTAGTGTAGAGGAACGGGCCAAGAAATGATCCACACTGTCCCCTGCTGTGCCTAGATACCTCTAGCAAAGTGTTTACAATTGTATTGCATCTTCTCTGCAGAGCTCAGGCTCTCCTTGGACATATTCCCACAGCCATGCTAAACCAACCTAACCCCTTTTTCCACACCATACAATCCATGGCAAATCCTAGCCATTCTTSCCCTTGCAGACTCAACTGAGACACAACACACATTTTACTACTGCATGGTAGGCAGTACCTAACCTTTGTAGCATCCTTCTCCCGGTCATGGGCTCCTGCAGGGTCCATACAACCAGCTTCCTGGATTCAGACACTCTCCCCACAGCATGAARTTACTCCCCTACCTGTGGCACTGCTGTGCTTCACCTCTCTAAAATAATTTCTTGGGCTGGATTCACATCTCAAGCAAATCAGCTCTACCATACTGATTTTGGGGGCCAAGGAAGCTCTTCGATTGTACCAGTTGAACATGTATTTATTTCCTCCAGCTCCACCTTGCTCAGTGGGTTCCCTTTATTCTTTCACTCTGGCAAGTTACAAGGTGTTATTTGCATCTATGCATTTCTATCRCAACGTGTCAATAGAAAATCAGTCTTTTGAGGCTGTCCCTTACCCTYCCCCCAATCTCTGCTCAGTCCTTGAAAAGGCCATTTGAGCATGCAATATTAATCATCTGCTGTGCAATAATCTTGGAAAAATGTAATATATTCTGGCAAATCGTGGGGCCTCCAGAGGAACTACCTGCCTCTGAACTAACAGTTCTCATCCATTATCAGACGGCAATGCAGGCAGCTCCCCACTTCCTTGCCTCAAAGCATGCAAACAGCAACTCTGTTCATTTGTGAGAAATGGGAGGAAATGATCTGTATTAATAAGTGGTGAGCTCACGAGATCACCCGATTTCGGAAAATAAGATSAAAACTGCTGAAATGCCTTCACTGTCTCATTTGATACCTTCCCTTCACTGTAAATGCAGCGCTGGGAGTAATTAAGCATCTAAAAGAAGTTTCACATTGAAGCCACATCACCCAAAACAATTAAGACAAATATTTTGTGCACATTGTCATCTGCCTTCATTAGTGTTTAAAGGTCAAAGAAACATTTCATTAGAGAAAAGGGAAATAAAGGTAAAATGCAACACACTCTTGGGTACGTCTGAGAAAAATACATGCTAGGAATCTCTGTTTGAGCAAATGAACAAGGAGAACACCTCCCAGCTGGATGGCAAATGCCATGCGAATTATTTATTATAGTCTATCAGTGGCTAGAAACCTCGGTCAGAGGGCAAGTTCTTTGTATGCAAGAGGAAGGAGGAGCCTCACGTGGTTCATGATCTGATTGCACTGACGGATACAAAAGGTGGATCAATGAAGACCTTGGTGGTAGTCAYCAGATGACTGTGTTTTGTATTAGCAAGCAGTGAGTTCAGCTAGCCCCCAATGAGAGTGTTAGAAAAACATTAGTTGCTGTTGTTAGAAAGAAAAAGGGCTGTTTASCTGGAAAGAAAAAGGGAATTTCCAACTATACAAAACCATATCTACAGCTCTCAACAGCTCTCATATTGCTCYTCCCTCCCATAGCATTTCATGCTGGGACTAGCTATCACATCRTATCTGCTTTTGGGAGATTTGTTTGTTGCTTACCTGGTTCTCATTTGAATAAAAGAGCCAGGGATGGGATCAAGTTCTTTTAAAGCAGTTCTTTGGATGCTCTTATCAGTAGACTTTGAAGAATGTAATTAGCCTTCAGTAATAATACCCCTTTAATTATATAATTTTTAGAGCTCATACTGAGAGCTGTCAGATACCCACCTCCTTCTTATCCCCTTGACTTTGTTTCCTGGGAAGTGCTCCCTGGGGGAAGCAAAGTGAGGCATCACGTCCAGGTGCAAGAGGTCCAAGAGAGACTTCCCCCATCCAAATGAGGCTCTGCATTTGCACCCACCCTCTCCACTAAGTTCATCCAAGTAGTTTGGCAAAGAAGGAAAAGCTCTTGTCATGGGATTGTACTTAAGCAGCACATGCCACGTCCAAACTTCTGGTCACCCTTTAGGTTTCCTTTTGTTGTTGCTGGGTAGAGCTGGATGCTGTGCCTAGGAGGAATTSTATGGTTGTTGCAGAGATTTTGAGTGCTGGGCTAAGTGCTCTGGCCCTCTGTTTCCAAGAYATGTTCCTCATCGCCATGCTGTATCACCGTCAGGAACCTAGAGACACCCAGAGCTCTGCATTGCTTTGTGCTTGAACACCACCAATTGACTTCCAGGAAGCTTTGCAGACTGCAGCATCTAAAACTGAAAATCACGGCTCTCTTTATTCAGTCTTAGTGGGCAAAGTCAAGAAGAAAGCAGCAAACCCAAGGACTTGAAGCAGGCTCCAGCCTTTCCTAATTCTGGACTAAAGCATTTTGGAGCTGCTTGCTACAGACAGGTAGTTTCAGAATAGTTAATACATTTTCACCTGCAGTCCTTTTAATTTGCCATTGCATTATACTCAACTCTTTCTTGCATTATTTGCCTAGGACTTACTGGTGCACAATTAGACTGATTCAGACATATCATTTTGAGAGTCACCTCCCACAGGGACACTGCCAGCACCTCAGCCTGGATCCCTAAAGCAGAATATAGAGACTTGGAAAAAGTCATCCCCACCAGCAGCGATCYCCACCCTAGAAAACATTGTAATCAGTGCTGCATTGCACGTACCTGCAAATGAGAGATGAAAGAAATTTTTTAGTAGAACCGTTTTTTCCCATCAGAGAATGAAGTATTTTTAAAATCAAAACATTTCACGGGAGAATGTCAATTTTAGCTCTTTTTTTTTTTTTGACAGGGGAACATTTAAATGAACCATTTCTATTTTCTTGTTTTGTTTTGATAAGGCATGAATGTTTCATTTCAGTAATGTGCATGTGTTTTGTTTCGCTTTTCCAGTTCTGCACATTTTAGCCTGCGTGGAGTATTAAAATATGCATGATATTATTGAATTTACACACCTTCTTTATTCCACATATCCAGCATGTAATTTTGATAATAAATTATATAGGTAAGCTATTATCCAAATGAAACACTTTTATCTTACTGAATGAGATGTTTTCCTACTACTTGAGGGAGCAGGGTAGAAACCATAGAAATGAACAATTTCTCCAAGTTCAGAATTCATTTTTACTAGCATTTTCACTCTGTGACCTTTCTTTCCATAACAACCTGCAAATGCCACCTGTGCTTTTGATTGAAAGAGGGGGGACATCTTTCCCTTTGTTGTTGCTCAGCTGCCATCACCATGAGGTCTCTGACACCTGGGTGCTTGCTTGTATTATTACTAATACCCATGGAGGTTGTAATACTAGAGCGTAACACTCTCTTTGGAAAAATCAAGTCAGAACAATTTTGATCCCAATTTTTTGGTGTTTCTATTTTTGTTTGGGTTTTTTTTATTAATATTTCTTTATTTTTCCATTCATTTTCTCTATAAAGGGTTAAGCCCAGGGACTCCCTCATCAAAGCAAATACGCCTTCTCTTGCTCAGTGGGTGAATATTATCTATTAAATGCCAGCTGGAGATCTGGCTATGCCGCAAGCAGCTATAGCAAGGAGCTGTGCAGGAATCCTATAGGGTGCCATTCCTGCTGGGTCAGTGCAATTCAGAGCCGCTTCCTTCGCRGAGGCATCAATTAGACAGATTTGTAACCTGGGAAGTCTTCCAGGTTTTGGGGCTTTAATTATTTTGAAATTAATAAAATTAAGCCAAATAYGTTCAGCACATGACTGTTCAGTACAAGATGTGAGGGAACAGAATTTAACACCTCCCTACTAAAATGAAGTAAGGAAAATGTTTAAGCTGGTAGGACAAAATTCCGTAGCTATATCAGGAGAAATGTACACAGGATGTGGAAAGGCATATGGATTTCAATGGTACAATTGAYTTCTCTTAATTCAGATAACATAAAGAAATATAGATGCATGTGCTTATGGTGCTGATTTTTACTATTTCTAGTCTTCTTCACTGAACACTGTAAAAAGACCATTTCTCCATCCTATCTCAACTCTTTTCCCTATGACTGCATTTTGATTATACACAATCTTGACCTATAAAATAGCATTTCCTGACCAAMAAGAACCCCCAAAATAATTTCAAGGTCTCCTCTCAAACACGCCACTTAGCACATGATTCTCTTCCAAAAATGAGCTCTTTAAAAATACWATTCCTGAGTGAGGTGTTTATTCTAGCTCCCTAATCGTGCATCTCAAGTGCTCCACTTGCAAGGAAAAAGGTTCCTTCTCCTCAGCAGCTCACCTGGCTGATGAGCAGTTYCCAATGAATCAAGCAGTCTTGCTGACCACTTTTGATAGCCCCGTGAACCCACTCCACGGTCGGTCCTAGGACTCTGGACTTCTCAACCTAAGATTGAAGTCTTTCCTGGGACATCCTCACCTTATTTTCCATGGCAACCACTTTTTCTGGCTGCCTTTCCATGAAATTCAGATCTGGGATAATATCACTGTGCACACCATCCAGGGCAGGCAGCACAAGACCTCCTGGTTGACCGAGTTAGGTAGGGTTRGTGGGTCCCAAGACAAATCTAATCTGTTCCCATCGTCATAATCTTCTGTGATGTAACAGGTGGGAATTTTGCAAGTCTGATGGTGATGGTCAATAGTAAGGACAGAACCAGGATCCTCTTAGGAGTATGAGTAGCTCATCTGCTTTGCACTGTGCTCAGCAGATAGCAAATACACACACACAAAAAGCACCTCCACTGCCCTTTTCCTCTGCTTGTTGATGCTCTAGARCTAATGGGAGTGGGAAAACTTATTTTCAGGAATGAAGTAACCCTCTGATTTCTTTGCTGGTTGTACAAGAACAGATGCAAGAACATGAGCAAGAAGTTGTTGGTGCAGCTTTTTGAAGGTGATTACTGATTTAGAGCACCTCACTTCCTGGATATCAAACTTCATGCAGCTTTCAAGGGATGCAATAATCACAAAGCACAAATTCAGAAATTAAACCYCTTCAAGGCATTTTGTGTCTCCACAACCAGTTAGCACTTTTAAAAGCTTTGCTACATTTTTGACAAAGTCATTTTTCAGAGTAGCACTGCATTAAAAGAGCAGAAGAAAAATATGAACATCGAGGATGTTCAGAAATCTTTTATCATGTCTAWTAATAAACCAAAGATTAGTTTTCTTGTCATTCAGCTAAATATATTGAATTGCAAAAGTTTCTAGCTGTGTTTCTTTTCATGTAGCTTTAAAAGCCCAACCTAGGCACTTCTTAGGATGCATAGGTGAACAATTGACATTTCCTAACTTGATTGCAATTATTCTGTAATACATTTTATATCACAGTTAATTATGAAATAGATCAAAACCAGAGAAACTGCAGAGGATCCTTCACTCCTCCAGGTTCTCCAATATGTGAAGTTTGTGGGGTTTTTTTTTTGTATTTCTCACCTCTCGGCCTGTATTGCATTTAACAATTGCATAGTATTGCATTTAACAACTCAAATGTCAGAATGCAAAGAAAAAAAATTTCAAGAGAGAGTAGGGAGTATGCTCATCCTGTCCTGCTCTGCARTGTTTGTGCCCTGTGCAGGCAACGAGAGCAGCCAAGTGCATGACTGTGTTCTCATCCAGAAGGATGAGGAGCTAAAATCCCCCCACTCACTCCCTTGACACGCATTAAGCACCGGCGAAGGTGCTCCTGTTTTATTTACGAGCAAAGTGAAGCAGGTTAGGGTTTTTTTTCAGGTCTGCTGCTGCAAATGCCTCTTCCCGAGCTGCACTGTTCATGCTACGGGGTGCTCAGATGGCCCGGCATTCGGTGTCTTGATGCTTGGCTCYTCTTTTCACAGCCTGTTTCCTCCGTCTGCTCTCTTCAGGTCTTTGAAGGCACCTGTGTGCATCATCCAAACTCATGACCTTTTAGGCAGGCTATTGCTGCTAGTCTCCAGTGAGGGAACAAACCAAACAAGCAAAAAAGAAACCAGAACACTTCCTCCAGGAATTCTGCAACAACCTGCAGCTAGACAACACAGTGAACAGCCCAACTAAGCCACATCCRTTGGCAGTCCTTACTATGGGCTACCATCTCCCCCATGACTCTCTACTATATCCTCAACCATGTGGTGGAAATGATTGAGATGTTATCTTTGCAACAAGACCTGCTTCCCTCTATGAGACATCTCTGCTATGAGGTCTCTTTTCTCCTTAAAACTCCTGCAAAAGGCTGGACACCATTTATTTTCTTATTTGTGGGTCTTTTTTGGATCTGTTTGGTCTCTTGGAAGGCTGCTTAAGAGCTTATCATTGCCTCTTCTTGTGTTGTGTTGAGATTATTGTAATTCTTTATCCCTTGAAGTCTTTCTATCACACTCAGTTTTTAAATTACTTTTTGCCCATCCAGAAATGTGAAATGGGGGGAGGATTGCCTAACCTGATCTACGTGGGACAAAGGTGGGCTTAGAAGAAGCAGAAGACTTTCCTCCGTGAGACAACTTATTCTCATATAAATCAAAGTGCATCTACAAACAGGCTCATTTCACAAACATTATCTCTGAAAGAAATGAAAACCAGTACATAGCAAATTTTGGTTTTAATGCTTTTTAAAAAAAATTGGTTTTCATTCTAAGGCATTTTATATTATTTTATTTGAAGTTATATTTTTTTTCAGATGAATCAACCAAAATATTCAAGTTTCACTGTTTTATTATTTTGCTTGCTTGCCTTTACCATGGCATTTCACTTATGGAAAATTTTCAAATTGTCAGCTTTAAGTCTTAACTGGAAAAAAGCCGAATGTCAAAAATCTCAAAATCCTGCCCTCCTCCCAGCTCTAATGCATGACATCACATTAGATGATTATATGGTCCCTTTTGGCTTTAAAAGGTATTAGTCTATTAATTATAGATCAGCGTCAGCATTTCTTCCCTAGACTTTGGCTTCAGCTTAATTTACCTTCCTCTTTTTTCCTTCCCTTTTTATTTAGGTCATCCCTCATTTCAGTTCCAAAATGGACTAAAGCTCCATCTACTTACTTTCCTCTTTCTTCCATTGAAAAATATCTTTCTTCTTAATTATTTGTGTGACAACACTCCATCCACTTTGAGCTCTCGCTGCTTGTCAGGAGAAATCAGTGTCTAGCCCGTGTTTTTCTTGTCAAGATTATATTTCGGTTTGATTTTCAGCATAGTTGTTCTCTGTGTTGCCACATTTGCCTTTAAACATTATCGACTTCATCCTGGTTGGTTGTTGTTCCTTGCCTTCATGGCATACTTAGGGGCTGGGAGGGTAAGAGGCAAGTTTCTCAAGGCAAGTTTTATGGTATGCACCACCCATAGGTATTCACAAAAGCCTTGTTTCCGCAGTGTCCAATCATAGGATTGTGTTCCTGTTGCAGCCCTCAGTAGAAGTCCCTCATCTCCCTACCTGGTTATTGTAGCCAGGCTTACTCACTTCTGCCAATGTTTGGCTCAAAATGGCCAGTTTGGTCAAATGCTCCTTGTGCAAGCACAGAGATGACAGGTAAATATTACAGACACCAGAAGATGGTGTTCAAAGGTAAGCTGGTCACCATGAGAAAGCTGCCCTGGGTTTTAGTCCCACTTGGCAAATTATATTGAAGGCTACATTGTCCAGTGCAGCACCATGAGGAAGCCCTCAAGGTCACCTTCCTGGTAGAGTCCCTCAACAGCACCAAGTTTGCTGTCTTGACACGACTGTCCTGCTCCCAGCATCCAAGGAGGTACCAAACCTTGCTGCGTAGGTGTGCAGGCTTGCTTGCCATTAGCTTGCATATCCCTAAGGTGATCTTGTAGTGCACTTGGTAGTTAGGCTCTTAATATCTCTATTCCCACCTCCTGAAAGGGGTATTACTATTTTTTTGTTTATCAAGTGTTTTATGAACATGTCTAGCAAGGAGTCTATCTGCATTCACAGGAACTGGGTCTCTTAGGAAAGACACCCAGTAGACAGCAATGTCACAAGCAATTTGGTAAGCACAGTCATAGCACCAATAGCACCTTAGTATTTTATAGCATTCCCGTTAGGCTGTGGGAAAAGGTAAATGCTACTCAGATCTGGAAACCATTTTGAGGCTTTAATGGGTTGCATGCAGATCTGCAGCTCTCTTCTGTTAGAGCAGGATTATCCTATCAGGTTATAATATGTTTGAGATCGCTTTAAAACAGCTGTGCAACCAAGCTGGCTTGTATGTGGGAAGTTATAATATTGTTTAGCAATACTGTGATTTTATAGCGCCTCAGAGGACAGCAGCATGCTATAAACATTTCTGATCACCCTGGTGGAATTTCAGATCATTTAACTATAGGTATAATCTTTATGTGTCTTTATGCAATCTGTTGGGAGAAAATTATGCCTTGTCTTCCTGCTTAGATTATTTTGCTTCCTCCTGTAATATGTCATTCCCTATTCATTTAGATTCTCTGGAGTTTGCAGCTGAGAGCTCTAATTAGGTGTGCCTAGAGCTCTGGAAAACAGGTCTTCCATCTTATTTTCGTGTTTGGATTCAATTTACTATATTGAAACAATTGCTTTGCTCTGGGATCTGCCAGTGTTTCCTCTTCCAGAGTACAGATTGAACTTGGATCAGTCACAAAACYGAAACGACTCTGCACATCTTGCCTGAAACCTATCATTTGCTCGGTGATTCTTGTGTTTGTCAAATGTGCATGAACTTGTGTAGAAGTAATGCTATCAGATATCTCATAGGGATATCTATTTTTAGGTACAATTTTGTTCAGATTTGCAAGTATTTAATGCAGGAAGTTAAGAGCTCCCCCCCACCCCWGCCTACACACTGTCATTTCAAGGCCACCTGGGTTTTCTTTTCTGTTTCACTTTTTGGTACAATATAAACATACGTGGATCACTGTGCCTGAGCTTATCTGCATGTTAAATCACACCAAGTGTTTCACTGCTAACTGCTAAAAACTTTCTGGCTAACCAGGGAAGGTGGAAGGCTTTTCTGAACACACCTGCCCTCAAAGCTCATCACTGCTTGGGCACCGAGTTTATTTGTGCATGGACTGCCACTTTCGTTGGTACCTCACGTGGTCACTAGGGAAATGATCCAGCAATGGGCCTCCAGTGGCAATGATACAGTATGATAATAAATAGTAATAATAGCCCCTAGTGGCGTGGATTGCCCATCTCATCTCCGAGYGCCCCAGAGCCAACAGAGATAGCACATAGCCGTCCATGCACATCCCTTGGAAGTCTGTGGAAGCAAATCACAGTGATTGTGTTATCTGCCAGTATTTGATTTCCATTGTAGAATGCTTGCTAAGGACGCATGAGAAATTCAGTGTTCAAGAAACATGTAGATGGGGACTTAGGGACATGGTTTATTAGGTGTGGTGGTGATGGTTTGGTCTTGATGATCTTAAAGGTCTTTTCCAAATATAATGATTCTGTGATTCTATGAARGTTTGTGATGAGCAGGGCAAATGACCCCTGAATGCCTTGATTTTCCAGATGAGCCCTTTTTCTGGTTCCTACCACGCCCACGGAGCTGTGAAGGAGCAACAAAACCCTGGCACTTTTAAGTGGTCACTCATGCAGGAATGTAGCTGGGCCAGAGTGTACAGAAACYCTTTCCCGTCGAGAAGAAACCCTCCCATAAATCTTCCCCATAAAAACTAAGCCTTCTCTTAGCATAAAGGCCAGGAGAAGCTAGTCATTGCGCCCTAAGCTTGGCAATCTTTATAATGCAAAAGAAGTCAGTGACTTCAGGTCCTGCTGGAATTTTGTCTTCCATGCACTTAGAGCCAGTTTGGAGGCATTTGTGATGTTTGTTGCTTTTAAAGAGGAGGATGAATCTCACCTCCTTCTGTCTTAGTATGGAGCAATCACAGGAGCGATCTGGAGAGATACTGAGATTTCTGGGTCTCTGGCAACCTCTAAAGGAACAGTGGGCCCCWCCTCATACCTTCCCTGCCTGCTTGCCCTCATTTTTCAACCATTGCAGCGTCCAAGCGGAGCAAAATGCCTCCCTGTGTGCTTTTCAATAAACAGTGAATAAAGAAAGAACATGGTTCATTCAGCAAGTGCCTGGGAAGATGTGAACATCCAGACTGCTTGTCAGTTTAGCTGCACATGCCTGCAGTGAACAGCTTATATGCACTCCAAATACTTATTTTATTAACAAAAAAAAAAAAAAAAAAAAAGGGGGAGGGGGAAAGGGGAAAAGGCAGGGAAAAAGGAAGAAGCCACCTCTGTGCAAAGTGCTATTCTCATCACTCAGATCTCATCTTTCGCCACACAAAAGGGTCAGTTTCCCTCACCAAGTGCAATCTGCTTCTGCCCAGGTCTCATGAATGGCTAGAAAACCTCCTAAAACTAAAAGATAATTTTAAGGACCAGGAAAATGCATGTTATTTYCCCTCCAAACACAGCATATATTCACGTTTAACAAAACCTGGACAGGCTTTCCAGAAAGGTTCCGCTTCTTGGAAAACCAGCAAGGTGCTAATTCAGAAAATATAATGTTGAGATCTCTCCAAGTGTCRGCAACATTTGAGCTGCCATAAACACAGTTGCATCTTCTTGCATTGCACAGATTAATCCATCTTTTGAGCACCTTGCTGTACCATGGATCTCAAGGAAAGCCCRGAAGGGCCCACCAGCCTGCAGCTAGACTCCCTCTGATTGGTACAAGGTAAAAAAGAAGTCCCTTTTCTGCAGAAAATAAATCCTGCTTGGGTTAGTGCATASGGGACATGCCCCTCCATGGTTCAGGTGTCCTGCTCTGCTGCACTGGCATTGCAGAGCTCCTGGATTTAGGAACGCAGGTGCACACAGGCTTGTCTGCTGGCAGACGCTTAATCCCCATCAACTGTGAGTTAAAGTTGACATATAGTCAGGTAGGTGCTTAAGTGCTTCTTTTATTTGAGTTTTAGATGCACTGTTGCCATGGAAATGGATTGTTTCTGTTTAGTCATGCTTGCATTCGGCTTGAAATCTGTATTTTACAGTCATTTCTTTCTGAGAGAGCAGAGCTATGCATCTGGAAGCTTCCCAGGCCTTCATGTTTTAATTTACTTTTTTGTTTCCCTTAATTTTATACAGCAAAAGTTTACAAAGATCCACCGTTTCAGAATTGATTTGCAATGCATGTACCAAATTAATGAAAAAATAGCAAGAAGTGTTGCAGACACACAGTGCTGACTTTAATAGCAGCACGTACATGCTTAGCAAAGCAGGTTAAACTTTTTAATCTACCTCCTTTTCTTCGTATTTAAAGAGCACTTTTAAAAGCAAATCATTTTTAAGGGAAAAATTGCAAGTTCACAGAAAAGAGAAAAAAAAAAAAAGGCATTTTGCCAGAACTGTATGAGGAGTGTTTTACATGTTTATCGAAAAGCTAACTTCTTTTCAAGAAAATTAAATGGCAAGATGTCAGCTTTCTGCTTGTCCATTTTCTTTCTTTCCCTACAGGGAACAAAAACAATCATTCAGGAAATTTCAGCAAGAAAGGGAAAAAAGAAGTTTCCATTGCAAATAATATTCAATCAAATCTCTTCACTAGTGCTGCAGTGTGTCTTGGGCTCAGCTATGTATTTTAGCAGATACGTGACTAATGACATAAAGGAAGTCACAGTATGAAAAAAGGATACCAGAAGAAAGTATATTGTCTTTCCTTTACTTTACTTCTTCAGTAACTGCCTTGCCACTCTACGTGATTTCTCATAGCAGTGAAATAATAACACATTTCTCCTCTAATATGGGGAACCTCTTCGAGGAAATTAGTGAGCCAGGTCTAGCGGAGCCGCTGGGAAGAAGGCAGGTATTGTCTTCATTTGGCATGTGATAAAAATGAAATATAAGGTACTTAAATGATCAAAGGAGGAGAAGGAAAAAATCGACCCCCCCCACTTGTTTTGGCATCAGGCGTCTCAGTCACAGTACTTTTGTTATGCACAGAGGATGCACATTAGGAGCAGAATGCTTCTTTGCAGGGTTTCCCCTCACAGGTCTTTCCAGACCAGTTAAGATGAGTCACCAAACACAGCAAACTCCTGATTTTGAGGTGGTTTGGCTGTGCAATGGTGCCCCAAAATCAACCAAAGCTCTGTAAGACACAGCTCCCGGCACTTGCAGCCCCCAGCACAGCAGCAGAAGACGGAGCGCAAGTTTGGCAGGAGAAGGGAAGGAAAAGGGCTTGGGAATCTGCAAGCTTCAGCTCAAATTGAGTGTATTTGTTCAAGAGAAACAGAGGTGGTGTAATAATACATTGCGGCAAAAAAAAAAGCACATTGCAATTACATCGTGAAGCTCCCACCACAGTCATTATGCACTTGGATTATCCTCACTGTCTCTCTCAATTGCATCAATTAGAGCTGTACACTCAAATTTTGGGGTAATTTTCTCAGTTTGGCACTGTAAAGCGATGCTTTTACCTTCTTTATGCTGCATGGGCTTTTATATCTTCGTCGCTCTTGGCTTATTTGGAAGCTGCTCTGAGCAGCAGACTGATGTGCTAATGTGTGTTTGCGCCGCCTCCTTTAATTAGTTGTAGTCATTATTATTGTTATTATTGTCCAGGCTTCATCCATGATACAGTAACACTTGCTTTTTCTGCGTCCTATTTCTCACTGATATGGCAAGGAAGCCATCCTGCTGAATTTTCCAAGCTTACAGACCATATAGTCATTATTCTCTCTGGCACTGGGCATTGGGACTTGACGTTTGGCACTTGGCATCATCAACCTTCACAAATTTGCTGTCACTTGGTGAATATTCCAATTCCAGCAGATAAAAAGCTAATGGAAGAAATACCCCAAAAGCTGGGCACCTCTCTGTGTGCAGGGTAAAAGTCATAAAACTTTGCCTTCATTCACAGCACGCAGACAAAGAACTTTCCATGTTCATAAATCAAAACTGAGTGTTTGCAGCATCTGCTTGAATGTCTTAGCCAGTGTTACAGCAAATGGTCATCTAATCAATACTAAAGAACAGGATTTGTCAGCCCAGCTGCGCAACCTATTTCTGCCCCACACATTAAAACATTTTATTATTTAATTTAATTTAATTTAATTTAATTTAATTTAATTTAATTTAATTTCATTTCATTTCATTTCATTTCATAATTTCACCTTATTTTACTTTATTTTACTTTATTTTTCTTATTTTACTTTATCTTATTTTACTTTATTTTGTCTTGATGACATTTTCATACTAAGTTTCCCAGGGAAGCTGCTTTTGGAAGGGGTCTGTGGGAACCGTTCCACGCAGGAGCTGCTACAAAGATGACATCGCCTGTCCGAGGAACCGTGTTGTCTTGACACACAGCAATTAAGACAACTGAGTAATTATTAGGCAACAATTACTCGTTAAACAATTAGAACAAATTTACAAATTGTCATTTGTAAATGAATCTTTAACAGGAGAGGAAGAAATATCCAAAAAGCTGGAATATAGAAATAAATATGGAATTTTGGCCCAAAATGCTTTCCCAGGTGCTACTAAGGCCAATCCTTAGCTTTTCCTTTGGATCGCAGTCCACACTTGTGCAACCCACGGTCTTTTCTCGCAGCAGCTTGTAGAGCTCTGCCTACCCAAACTACATTTTCTGATTGTGGCCCAGTGAACTTCTACCTAACCAAGCATACCAACAACAGAAAACACACGTAGGAAATGGCTTTTGTGATTTATAGCCCTAATTTCTCCGTGGGAAGCTGTCTGCAGATCATTACTTTAAGTTCACTGTACTTACCTGAGCTGTAACTTATACATGCAAGGCTTACAGAAAATGCACTGCCTTCCCTCAAAAATGTGTTTGCTTTTGATTCATTCAGTGACATTAGCAACAACTCTTACAGTGAGAATGCGATGGGGGAAAAAATGGAAGATTCACTGTCCCACCACGTTTTTTYCTCCATTGTGATGTATAAATTAGGTCACCAATGAAAGAATAAAGTGCAAAACAATTAAGCTGCTTGTAAAGCTGCATGGCAGGACTTAGGAGGAAAAAGTCCTTGTCTCCTCTGCTCTGTGACAAAGCAGAAGTTGCCCAAGTTGCTTCATATTATAATGCAGACAGAGGGAAGGACATGTGCATTTTATTTCCCCTGGGATCCCTGCTTAGCCTTTGTGGTCACCTTCTTGCCGGCCACTTGCATCCTATTTTCCAGAATCCTTTTTTTTGCTTTCCTGCAAAGCAGCCTAGGACAAAGCAGAATATAGGCCCAATGTTTAAGACATCTCCCATTCTCACTGTGTTTGCCCAAAAGCTACTAGAGTGAAACTAAAAACAGACCTTTTAAAATGTCGCTCTTAGCGCGTATTATTTACAGTTGGTCTGACAAGATGAATCCAAAGCGTAAATCAAATACTGGAGCACAAATCTTGTTAGTTGCCATGTTAGTAAATCAGCTCACCTAAATAATCTTGAGCTTTTGACAATGATGCAGCCTTCTGGATTGAAAATTCAGCTCCTGCGTGCGAGGCAAACCTGATCTGCTGACATTTCGAACGATTGAGATCCTATTTCTGATGGTTTGGTTTATACTCGACTATAAACTATTTTGAGTAGTACTGGGCTGAATACAAACAGCTGATGTTCAGGTCTGGAGTCAAAGAGTCTGCCTCTACTGACGGAGGAGGTTAGGGGAAAGTGTATAATTTGAGCATGTTTTCCAAATGAAAATAACAAGTAAACAAAGGAATGCAGGGAGAAAAATAACTCAGCATATACAAAGAATGTTTTTGGGAACGGATTTTTGCTTTTACTTTTCCACTTTGGAAGGAGAATCTGAAGATTTTACTCTGCACCTCTGAGCTTATTCCCAGAATGAAAAGCTTGCGCAAGAGAAATGTGATTTCCACTCTTTTACTAAGGGTCTGGTATTGTTTGGCAATAAATCRTATTCTATATAGCTTCAATTACTGGCCCTCTCAGATCTGACAGCCCTTAATTACTCAAGACATGATCTACTAAAACCTACATCTGGAAACGATGTCACTTTTTGCTTTTGGCATTGGAAAATCTGACTTAATGTTAAACACATAGTCCTAGATGCAAAGCTTTGAGAGAAATTAGTAGAGCTGAGCCCCCCTCCTTTTACAGATTACATTTAAAAATAAATTGCACATGCCTTTTATTTAGCAGTTACAATGTTTCACCACATTTCAGTGTTCTGTATTCCCTCCATTTATCCACTGGCTGGTTTTGTTTCTCCCACCAATCTGAAGCTTGCTCTTGTGTGATGTGTGTGTGTACAACTCTAGCAGAGAGCAGTACACGCTGGCATTCAGATCCTGCTTTGTTGCTGCTGGATGGTGGAGTCATCTGCTAGATGAGCAAGATGTCTTTTCRTCTTCTCAAAATCCTGTCAAGATTTATTCTTCAAGTGGTCTTTGAGAAGAAAAAACAGGGTTTTCTGTCACTGTTCATTTTGCACGTAGCTGGTGATGTTGGTAGCCTTTGGCTTTAGTGTACAGTGATTTGACTTCAGCAAATCTAAGTTACTTGTTAAGCCAGTAATCAATATACGTTATGGATACTATAAAGTGCTCTATGAGAAAATAAAGTTTATTGCTAAATAAACTCTGAGGAAAGTCAACTCAATGATGTTCATAGCATGTGGAATAAATTTTTTCCAGTGCATTTGCATTCCAGGTCATTTTTTACATAAAAGATAGATGGAGGAAATATGTTCCTGGCATATTCACCAATGGCATGGCTGGCAGAACTGGAACCAAAAGAAGATACCTTCAGACCATGCTTAGACTTGTAAACAAGTCTAAAAATTTTATCAAATATCCTTCTGTCTCACCATAATTGGACTGGCATTTTATAACAGCTCATTATAGCAAATCATCCGTTGCTTTGATTACAATCAGTATATGTGGACAAGGTGGAATCTGTTCAAAAGTGATATTGTTATGAGTGTGCTTGAGGGCAACTACCGCCTGCCATCYTGATTAAGACCTTCTACTGGTATCGAGAGGTTAAGGCCTAATTGGTCAAGAGTATCTGGCAGTGAGGCCTTGCATGGAAATGGAAAATGGGCAGCAGATAAAGGCAAACTAGCAAAGCCTGACATTGGGGTGGTGTCTCCAGCCTGCTGAAACCCAGTGGGCTTTACTAGTAAACGCCTCCTGACCCTGCTTGGAATAGGATTGCAGAAAGAGAAAGGAAGCAGCTTGTTTTTTAACGAGGAGAGATCCTCTACCTGCCCTCMGTCCTAGGCAGCAAGGTTGGTGGGATGGAATGGGAGGAATGTAGCTCCGAGGCCTTGTGTCTGACCACTGTGAGGTCCATCAGAAGAGGCACTGCAAAGGACAGTTTACAGCTCCTCTGGAGCACTGCAGAAATTTGGGGTGGTGCAGAGCAACTCGAGGACGCTGATTGAATTCAGATGCAGTCCCAGGGCTATCCAAATGGTGCTGGCTTTTCTCTGTGTCTCTGGCAGCACCCCAGACTTTGGGGTCATAGCTTGCAAACAGCTTAAAAATGGCATCACTTCCATCTGCAGGTGAGCTCTGTGCTGTATTTCCTGGAGATGTTGTGCAGCAGGTCCACGTGGACGCATTTCAACCTTCCGGGGTCCTGTGTCAAGCATTACTGCTTATTGCTCAATGGCCTGTGAAGTTGCTCTTTTTCTTCTTGGAGTTTATTCATCCAGTTCCGCATTTCATGTAAACTCACCAAAGGCTAAAGCAGAAGGGACACCAGTCACACAGCAGGACACGACCAAGCAATAAATTTGTGTGCAGCAATTAAAGCAATTATATTAAAAAGCGGCAGTTTCTCCCCTCAGTGAATGAGAGTAAACAGAGCAGGTATGTTATTTGTAATGCTCAAGACCTACTTCACATGAATTCATAGAGACAGTTTTGCTAACAGCAAAGACAAAAGAGGTCAGAAGCTAGACCTAGAGAAAATAATGAGATAGGATTTAAAACCACAAGATTTTTCTTATGTATATATATTTATATAAATGTAAAATTTGGGTCTCTACTTATTTTCCTTCAGGGTRTGCTTGATTCACATTTTTCAAATTTGATTTTGTAGATATATTTTAAGCAAAAGCTATGATCTTAACATAAAACTGTGTGTTGCCAGGRACTGGAATTTAAAGTGAAATCCTACATACTGTAAAATAAGTGCAAAAAACTGGCATCAGTGTGTCACAGACAATATATGATTCCAGCTCCGATGGGCCAAACCTGCTCCTTGCACCATTCAGACACAAGTCAGCTGGTGCTCTTGTTCCCCAGGAAAATGCCAGCCCAACAAGTTTCATTGGTAATTAATACATTTGAGTGAGGAGATCGAGACTGAAAATACCTTAGTTTCTCCAATTAACTCTRGCTGTGTTATCTTTCAGGCTATAGTTTTATGAATTTCTTTACAAATTGCAAGATTTTCAGCAAGATTCAGTTCCTTCACAGCCTTTATTATCCTCTTCTGGATCTTGGCAAAATGCTGACGTCAAATCTGTGACTTGGCTCTTGTTTCCACAGCAACAACCTGATGTCATCAGCTGACTTCACTGCAGGCTCCAGCAGAAAGTGAGGTTGAGCCATGTGAACATTTATTAAAGGCCAGGTGTCTGAAATAACATCAGAGAGGCGGTTGAAACAAAAATAGAACTTAATTTGGACGTAAAGTTTTTATTTCTTCCCTGGCTTGTTCTGGTGGGAATTTTTTAAGGGGAGGGGAAAAAAAAAAAAAAAAAGAGTTAAATCTGCATTTCATTAATCAAACACTCCCTGCAAATTTCCAAATCAGCAGATAGCAAAATCAACTAGTGCCTTCATTGGAAAACATCCATTAACCTTAATCCCGCAGTCGCATCTTAAATATCCATCTCCCAATTAGTTTTTGTCTGGTCCTCAGACATTTTAACCAGCATCACTGAAAATACTGCAAATGTCTATAAACTGTGTTTTTTTTCTTCTGAGATCCTTTAACGTCAAGTTCTGGAGGCAACTTATTTATGTAAAGAAGCCACTGAGCTGCCTGGCTCTATATSCTTGCCCTGCGTTTCACAACCTACCATGTTCCCCCAACAAGAGGACTGCTTTATATAACTGTAAAAGCTTTCATTTGTCTTCATAGCTTATGCAGTCTTTCTTTCATTTTGTCTATTTTTTTTTCTAGGGCCGTATCTTGTATTCCCTGATCAGCACACGGTTAGTGTTTCATCTACAAGGTTAGTGTCTCTGTGTGCACTTCTTTTTCTTTGTTTTCTCTTTTTTTTTTTTTTTTTTAGCATCCCTGCATTTTCCTGATCATTCACGTTTGTTGTTTACTGCTCCCAGTAATATTCCTGAATATGATTTGTGCACTGGACTCTCAGAAAGTTACTGCTCAGTGCTCAGCTCTTTGCTCTGCATTAGTTAATTTTTAGCCAGCTATACAAACTTTTCCAACAAATTTTTAATGGCTGAATTGGACACTGGCCTTTCCATCTGTGGGATTCTCCTGCTCTGGCACACACAGGCACATATGTGAAATCCTTGTGAATTGAAGTAAGTGTTTGATTCCACTGGTGTCCGATCTGCACAGCAAGAGCCTGACTCCTGCTTATAGCTCTGAATTCCCCTTGAATTAAGTGGTTGTGCATATGGAAATGAACAAAACATGGTCCTGATTAAACAGAGACAGCAGAACACTGTTTCCTGTCCTCCTGCCAGCCCTTCTGTCCCAGGCAACATGCTTAAAAATGCCGGAGGCATCTGGAAGTCCAGAGATCATTCTGGGACTAATTACTGCTGTGGATGGACAAGACTCCCCTCATGTGAATTGATGTATTTCAACTTGAATTATGTAACATAATCCACAGGACACACTAATGGTTACACACAGTCACCTGAGTTTAAACTGGGAAAGAGAAGAGGCGACATTTGCCTGGCAACTGCTGACACTGGGATTTATCGTGGATGGCTGGTGGGCAACCATGTGCTGGATCCTCACCTAGACCAGACAGGTATCGTCTGGTGTCTTCAGATACTCTTCTTTATTTAGGTACATCTGTGAAATTGGGAATCAATTGGGAAGCCCATCTTGTGGTTAGGATGAGGTATGAGGCCGAGTTCTTCTCCTTTAAAAGTCGGGTGGAGGACACAATTGAGTTGGGTGGAAGAGTTACTGGAATAGAACCCAAGACACTGTTTCCCCGTGGTCATTCCTAAAGGCAAAGCTGTAGGCTTCATAAATGGTAAAGTGTCTGGGCATCATAATTACAAGCACCTGGTGTCCCAAGTTTTTTCCTGGAGAATGGGGGGGGAAATGGGCAGAAAACAAGCACACTGCCTGTGCATCTACTGGATTTCACAATCCACACTCACCAAAAGCTATTGTGCTGAAGTAGAGAAATACTGGAGATCTCATCATTTAATGACTGTGATCAGTTTAGAGGTTAAAGAATACTTGATTGTAGATTGCCATTTTGCTCAGCCCATTAAAATATGCCAGTCTTCTTCATATCCTCTTTTTGTCTGGGAAAATAAAACAAAGTAAAACAAAAAAACCCTGCCACATAAATAGCAACCCTGGAGACCCTCAGATATTAAATCCTCTTATTATTGACTTGTTAATTGTAAGATACATATCATTAGTGGCTTGCTGCTAAGACTTTAACCTCTTGGCTCTGGAGCAGTAGTGGAATTTTTACCACATAGGTCACAACAGGTGTATGAGCCTTCAGGAGGTCATTTATTTCAAACTCCCAACATTTTTTTTCATGAAAATCCAGTGACTTCTTGCTTGTTTTCACCAGGACAAAAGAGATCTTGTTCTCTTCCTCCCTTGAGAGCAAAATACCTGAGTTACAAAGAGACTTATGAAGGAAAAGGTCATGGTGGACTCACTCAGAACATGGCAAGGCATACAAGCAACCTTTCTACATCAAACTATTTCTTTGTATGACAGAAAAGTGCCAAACATGGGCTGGGAAGATAGAGCTCAGGGTGCTTAAGAATGCTGCCTCCAATCTGTAGCCATAGGCATATGCAAGTCATACACATATTCTGTGCAAACAATCTGGCCGACCAATGGGAATGTTTTTCTGATTAGAATAGGCTCAAAGTTTAGCTTCTGGGCAGTTCATTTTTGATTTACTCTGAATCCACTGACAAATTGATCTGTGAATAGCCACTGCTTTCACAGAGGGATTTGATTTGAGAAATTATGGCCTAGATACATCATGCTGATGACAGATAGATTCTCATACTTTAGGTTTTATTAATAGCACGTTCTTTGCTTGTTAACATTCAAAAAAGATCACTCACAAGGTGCTCTATTGCTATTGAGTTTCTTTGGGATAGAGACACCRTATATGAAGACAGAAATACAATTCAGCACATACCCAGCTCACTAAAATACAGTGCAAGTGCCTATGTTTCAGCCCCTAGAGGAATGTTACTGATCTCTTGGAAAACAACACATGATCRGAGGTGTCTTACTGCAAGAATTAAACTTTTTGTGTAACGCTTTGGTTAATTCCCACTTCTGATTGAGAAAAGAGAATGTAAAACTTCATACAAAGCTGTGCAGGGAATATACATTTATCAAGTACTCCTGGTGACCAATTCTGTGTTCAGGATACTAACTCCTGGTACTTTTCTCCAACTACAGAYTTTTCCAAACAAGCTCTCAATTCTTACAGGCCTCGGATTCTACTTATTCTCTAGAAAAATCAGCTGCCACTTCTTCAAGCGTGCATCGTTTAACTTCTTGAACCTGTGCCATAGTGTGTTATGGGAAAGCCATAAAACATTTAAATAACCCTTTTATATAGCCCGTGCTGCGCATTTTCTTTTCAACATTTTCTCACTCTATGTTGTAGTTTTAAAAGTTTCATTCACTATTAAGTTAGCTGATTGGATAAGCTCCATGGATGTCTGTCWTGTTACAGAGGAGAAAAAATGCTTCAGTTCTGCAGCACACAACTACCCAGGATTTTTTAATTCTCTTTATTTTGGGTGAAATTCTGCATTATAAGAAGCCAGAGCTATGTTTTAATGACCCAGCCAGTCCCATTCCGGGGAGCTTGCAAAGAGCCAAAATGGTTATTTTGCTGTGTGCCAACCACTTTGGAGCAGGGCTCCAGCTTGTTGGCTTCAATYTGTAGCCAAATTGCAAGAGCATAGAAGGCACAGGACACCAGGAGGATGGAACAATAAGTGCAGGAGCCCCACGAATGTGCTGTCCTGGCTTTAGTATTAGCAAGTTTCCTAGCAACAGAAATGCTTCAGATAATCACATCCTTCATTTGGGAAGGCTGAAGTATTTAACTGTCCAAAGGACACTTAAAATAGACTACATATTTAGTTATTTAGTTATTTATTTGGTGGGAGATGGCAAAGAAGAGGATGTGTAAAAGACCGGGCTAGTTCATCTGCACAAGGTCCTCCTATTTGCCATCAATTTCCCCTTTTGCCTTTTTGAGAAACAAAAAGCCAACACTTGTTTCCACCACACTATTCATTCCAAGTGAGGTTGGTGTTTTATCCCTGACCATTGATTCTGGCAGAACCAACTAACTGCTTTCCYTTGCGTTCCATGGAATTTGCATCATTCTGAAGGCAAAGCTGGGACTGAGAAAATAACCTGTCATATGGGGAAAATGGAAATTCACAATAGGTATTTTGTGCATGACAGGAAGCATAAAGTCATTCCTTAAGAGTTTTGCTGTATCTCAAAATTTATGCTGGAGTAAATGTTTCTGCATTGTATGCACTTCACAAAGAKACTAGAGCTGATTGAGCCAGTGCTATGAAAAAAAAAAAAAAAATAAAATAAAGTGCAGTCATTTTTCCAAAGACAATAGGATGTCAATTCTAGAGCAGCCCTTATGGAAAATATAAATGCATTTGAGTGTCACGGTACCYGGCGGTGAAGCCAGGCTCCACTGCCAGCGGCCGCAGAATGGCGTTGCAGCCGCCTCCATTAGCCGGCCGTGACAAAAGCCGGCCCCCGCTTGTGGTGGATCCCAGCGGGGAGATGTGGGGCGCCACGCGCCAGCAGCTCCAACGGTGATCGGCTCTCCGTAGCCTAGGCTCCTAGATACGAACCGGGTTGTCGTCCTTAGGCCCCTGACGCACACGCACACACGCAAGCACACACCACACGTATCACATTCAATAAGGAGAACACACTCGGGGATCCAACAACCGACAGCCCTTTATTGAGGGGCTAAATGGAACATATACACTTTGGGCGTACGTGCTACTAAGATATTGCGAACAAAGAGGGAAAGACTCTGAGAACAAAGAGGTAAAGACACTGTTGACAAAGTAGCAAGGAGCTTAAACTGTTGCATCTACAAGGACACTTCAAACAAAGAAGTAAAGAGCTCAAACTGTGGAGCAAGCAGGAAAACAGGATCTCCAAACATGGGAATGGATGAGCTCAACAGGACTGAGCAACCTGAGGGGCGGTGGAGGGACTCACCGGTCCCTGAYGCCCCATCAACTATAAACATATATACATTAAGGGGAAGTACGGAGGTTAACCAAACCCTGCTCTTATTTGAGCATCAACAAGGGGATGAGGAGCCGTGCTCCCCAACATTTGAGCTCYATCAGAGAGTCAGCTTTGTTTGAAAGCAAGTCCCAAGCTTCTTGGATAAGAACCTTGAGAAGTTGCCTTGATGGGATTTCATTGTGGGGAGGACGAAAGGCATATGCAAATGAACATCTGACTTGGTGAGCCTAACAGCAAGTGGTTCCAAAATCCAGTCCAAGAATTACGAGTTTGACAGGAATTGGACTAGGTGTCCTACTTATCCCCTGTGCCTTAAATCCTGTGAAATCTTGTAATGGAGCTGGGGAACCTGCCTGATTTCTTTGGATGGCACCTCTAAGCAGGGAGCTACTCAGGCTGAGGAACATGAGGACCCTTCAAGGGGCTCGTGAGAAGCAGGTTTCAGCAAGTGGGGGCTGAGACGTATCCGCAGATCTTGGGCTCCATGATTAATCTCCAGAGGGTGAGTTTGGAAGGAAACCTGGTTTTCTAGCATTGTTGCCACACGTGGAGCATGATCACCATGCGATCAATGGGATCATTGTCAAAGGTTCTAGTGAGATAAAYTGAACTGACTGTAAGTTTTCTGGAAAGATTTTACCCACCAGAAGTGATTGTCTGTTAAGCAGGTCAATTTTTTAAAAAATTGAGTTTTTAACTAGTTTAGACATAGTACATTTTGATATGTAACTTTCCTGTGCTGGAAAGTACAAGTCAGTCCTTTCCAATGGTAAACTCTGATCATTTTACAAAGGCCGGAAAAAACACAGAACATAATACCAGCAATTATTTTACAAAAGGCTGATTGAAAACACTAGGTCAGAGTTTTCAAAGGCCTCCAACACAAATGTAACTCTTCTCCCATCAAAAAATCAGTAGTGAGGCTTTCTATTGAATTTGGTGGGCTCAGATTTGGATCCATACTGACTGTTTTCAAAATCTCAGCCCAGGATTCTCAATTTCCTTTTCTCTGCAGGAAGGAAACAGGAAGGAACAGGACACCAGTTGCACTCCTACCTATTGAAAAGTTACTTTAATATTTTCTTTAACATAATAACCATAAGTATGCCCCTAGAAAGAGATAAGTTTTAAACTTGGACTGCTGCCTAAATTTTGTTTCCAGTAAAATTCCCCAAACTACTGTTTATGAAGTGACATTCATAATATTTTAAATTGCTTTATTCTTAGCTTTACTTCTCACTAAACATTGCATGTATTATTCATACTTCTTTTCGTAAATGCATCCATGTAGATGCATTGCCTGTATTCATAATTGCATGGAATTCTTTTCAGTGACTAGCCTCAAAAGGAGGTGAGGTTAGGATATACCTCACCTCATTAGTCTGATCTATACCTACCAACAAAAAAATGCCATACTAAAGGCTGTCTTTAACTAGAGTTGTGTGCCTAAAACCTATGGAGTGCCGAGGAAGGCACTGAAATTGCACATTATTGGTTCTTACTTAGAGCTCTTCTGAGCTCACGTCAGTCTCACAAAACMCAGCTCTGTGGATGTGTTGCAGGACTCAGGATGTGTCGAACATGACACTTCAGATTACTTCACAAGTTCACACCTGGCTGTTGGCCAAATGATACCTTGGTTGATCTGTTGGTGGAAAAATACTGAATTAGACACACATGCATCTGTATGAAACGTCTGCTGTACATCACTATTAGGAAAAATTGCAMGCTAAAAATATCTATATACCTTCCTAGAAGAGAAATAATTTCACACATGGGAACTTGGAGATGGTTGATTTGCCCTATAATGAGGAAGGACTGGGTTACCGCAGCAACCTGCCATGAGATATTGTTTTAGCAGTGCATGCGAGCTCTGAAAGCAGCACTTGGAGAACAAGAAAAGCAACAAATCTCTCTGTCTTGCAGCAGACCAAGAACAGGACACTCAAGTCTGGAGCAGAGGAATCCTTTGTCACCAACCCCAAGATATGTGGAGGTGGAAAAAGTCTCACATAGTTCCTAATCCCTGCAAAAACCCTGAGCTTTTGCTAAAACCCACCCTCTTCACCCTCCTTCCTGTAGATAGAAAAGCCTTTGATAGTCTGCAAGCAAATGCTTTATCAAGTGTCTTCTGAATTTAAAATTACGTCAGCACGTGATTCATTCAGAAAGGCGAGGGACAGCTAGTAATAGAAATACATGACAACTACTCTGTTAAATCACCATGACCTTTATGAACTTATTTTTTTTACCACATTTATTATATGGGAACAAGCAGACACTGGAATTTCTTCTCGTATCTTATTTTGARAGACAAAATACTTCTTAATGGAAGTGAAGATTAAGTATAACAGCAACCTTCAAATATTACAAATCACAGGTCAGCTTTCCTCTGCCTCTCCAAACCCAAGATTGACTTAAAGATCATGAGAGATTTTTTCTTTTTAATAGATATTGGATTCTTTTTTGTTCCACTGTTTCAAGGAGAGGATCATCTACTCAAAGCTTCTCAGTAGAGACAAGGAGCTGCTTTTTGTCTCAGCAGCCTGTACTGCAGACTCTCTCTTGGAGAGAAAAGAGAAGGGCTGCACCTCTTACCTGCAAGAGGAGGAAAGAAGAAGAAAGAGAAAGGGTGCTGATACTTCTGATACTTCCAGGATGACAACGTCAACTGTTTCTCCAATATTTTTGGCATCATCCATCTCTAGCAGTAGTCAGGTGGCCACAGTCAGGCCTAGGCCTTCACAAACAGATAAGAAGGCCTCAGGTTAGCTGTTTTTTGTCAACATGGTGCCAAAATTTTAGCAAGTTTACCCTTTCACGCATGCACACCAAYGGTCCAATGGTCACACAGAGCAGTTACAGGACAGTACAAGACTTATCTGTGCACTCACATGACAGTGAAAACACTATTCTGTTCTATTTTAAGTCTGTCACACAAAGGTGAGAATTTACTTGCTTCTAGACACTGTACAGAGTATCACCAATTTGTCCTTTCCAAAGATCTCTGAATCCTTCATCTCTAAGCATTATTCCACCATCTRTATTTTCTCAGAAGATTTTATTTTTCTAGAGGGTGTAAAGGGGACCAGAATTGTTCAGTCTTTAAGCAGACTAAGAGCTGGAGATTTGTATGTTTATCTAGTTAGCTGATTTAGACAGTAAGTTCTCCTCCCTAAGAGGAGGTATTAGGAACAAGATAGTAGAATAAGAAGAGGGTTATGGGAAGTGAAGTTTTTTTCCTTAACTCCTTTAAATGTTTTGAGTGGATGACTTCAGAGACATCTGAGTGAATTTTAATTCCACATTCTACCGCTGAACTGAAACATTCCCCTCAAAAGCTGAAAGGATCTTGGGTTGATTGATAGGAGCCATAACAAAGATACRAGATCCCTCAATTTGCAATACTAAAAGTGTCAAGTCTGATTTAACTTATCTCCTTGACCACAAACAGGCCTCAGCAGTTTGTTGGGTTTTTTTTCTTGACCAAATACCTTGATCTGACTGGCCATACTTGCTGTCTTCATTCTMAAAATGGGTTAACTAGGGGCAGAAGAAGCAAAAGCAGCAAGTGCTTAACARTGCCCTGAACTCACACTATTTACACCCATAGCAAAACTTCCTGGCAGCTTTGCCAAAGTTCTGCAGGTCTGAGCAGAAAATGTGGGTACACATGGGAATATGCAAGTATAATATTAAGTGTCTGAATTGTAGATTATCGAAATAATCAACTCAACCAGCTGCTTGGTGATCTACCTTGAATGATTAAATCTCTGGAGATACATGCTGAATCAGATTTAAAATGACAGATGCGTCTAATTATAATAATTGCAAGCAGAGCACATATGAAACATTCTATCAGAGTTTTGTGAAGTATTAAATGTCTGACTTAAGTGATAAACTAGTTAATCTGCTGAAGAAGGCTTTGGCAAAATTGTGCAAATGAAACGAGCCTGGAAGGGTTTTATGGTTTGAAGACTGTGGCTTTGCTGAGGAGGGAATTGGTGTGATTTTTTGCATATAGTGCCAAAGCAAAGTTCAAAGCAAGAAAGCAGAAAATGTTCCCCATGCTCTCATGTGAGCCAGCTCATATTGCCTATAGTGATATTCCCAGCTTCTGACACCTGACTTCTCTGGGCATCTGCATGAGAAATTTTTTGCTTATGAGAATGTTCACCAAAACAAAATGTATGAGATTACACCTGCTATTAGCATGGCACTCTTCAGAGATCTAGGTACTTAAGTAGAGAAGTTGTAGTTGATCTGTGGTTGGCTGCTTTTAGAATTGCTTGCGATTATGGTACGATCTCCAAGGATCTTCATCAAAATACACTGCTATGATCTGGGTGCCCAGCCCAATAGGTCCTCTCAGAAATCCCAACAATCTCWGGAATTTGGCAGTGAAAGAGCAGAAAATGGCACTCTGTATTGGAAGACAAGTACCACTACACAGGTGTTGGTTTATCACCATGAAAAGCCTGCTAGCTATCTGCAATAGATWCACATTTGCATCAGGGCTATCCTGAGGATGCTCAATTCATTCCTTTAAGCCACACATTAGGATAGTCAGCTAGAAGACCAGGGAAGAGATATTAATATTTTCACAACTATTGAGCACAAGATTATTCTATCATGCAGCATGCCTCCCATTTATCCATATTCAGCTTATTTAACTAGATTTAATAAGCTGGGTATATTGATATTCTCAAATTAGAATGATAGAAATGAAGGCAACCTGAAATTCAAGAGAGGCAGTAAGGGATTCATGCTCTTAACCTTGTGATTCTTGATATTTATAATGTGGATAATAAATTGACTAATTATGTTCCAATATGGATTGCCAACATCTGCAAAATTAATCTGTTTGATATTAGAGTGTTCCACTTAATATGGTGGTCACCATTGCTTTCTATTCTTTTTGCAGTCTTAAAGTTTATATATTTAAAGATTACTTTAACATATTTCATTAAGCTCTCAGAAGAAAGCCCACCTGCTTTTATTTTCTGGAAGGGAGAAGAAAGGATATTTTCTACATCAGCTATACTGCTCAAACTGCATTTCCCATGTARCCAAATAAATAGTGTGCAGAACCAGTATGAAATTAGATAAATAATCTAGAGTTCTGTAAGTCCAACAGCATGCCTATGGGAGGGGAAAAATGCACAAAAGAAGTACCTTTCAAGGTATTTCTAGGTATTTATATGTTCTATAAGCCGCTTATGCGTCGAATTCTCAAAACAGGGTAGTGTGATAAATTGTGCCTCCCCAGATGATTATAACTAATAATTCAACTGCAACTACAGAAGCAGCTACAAAAGACGGGCAGATAGTGATAAATGTGGAGTTACTAGAGCAGCCACCTCAGCCAGCCCTGGACTTCAATATGAGCTGGGAGGAGAGAGGAAATCAGTGCAATGAACATCTCCATGTATGAGCAAATACTGCTCAGCAAACCCTTATAAAAACCCATTGTGAACAAGCTTGGCTGTGAGCACTGATCATCCTTTTTTTCCTTAGCTAATTGGACTGCTGCACTCTAATAATGTCTTCAAATGTCTTAAGATGTTTAACTCCAATTCTAGCACATACGATTTTCACTTGTGACAGTCTTAAAACTATTACATCTTAGTTGCAAAATGAAGAGAATAACAGTGAAGAGAAAAAAAGAATAAAAGAGGATGAGGATTTTAGGAAGCAAGAATTTTGTTTTGAAATCACRAAGCATGAGCTTTCTGGGTAAGGAGTAGTATGAATGAAGGACTCTCATATGCATCATGGGTACAAGGCAAGGGAATTAAAGACAGGATTGCCTTGGGCACTTAAAACAGATTTTATTTCAAGACCAAAAATCTAGTAGATAAGCAACAGAATAAATTTGTCACATGTTGGTCACTTTCAAAGGAAAATCCCTCTTGTGGCTTCTGATCGTTGCTTTTTTTTTTTCTTTATGAGTTATGAACAGCACACCAAAACAAAGTGTAGGCCTTTGCTTTAGAAAATATTGAATTGATTTGATATTACAGTCTACAATTTTTCCCCCTCAGAGAAATTTGTCATCTTCAGCCCAAAAAATCATGAATACTGTTCCCATGAAACCACATTTTTTTGAGTTTACTATTTGTTGAAAAGAGTTTCCCCAGCTGTATTTTCAGACTTCTGCAAGAAAGCATATGTACTTGAAGTCTCAGGGCACATTTGCTGTATTGATGTCTTAAACATTGCTAGAGCAGTGCACTGGCAGCAAGTTTCAGACATTCTCGACATTGTGATGTGATCCAGACCACGTTACTAGTTATAATGAAAATTTCTAGRCTTAACAAATCTAGATCAGAATTGTACTGAGCTAAATTTGTAGTTTTCAGCCATCTTTGAGCTTTTRAACAGTCCATAGATTCCCTAACGGCTCCAACTACTTGGGCCGACTCAGTGCACAGCTGGGCTAGTCACATTTATATTTAAGTCACGTTTAGGTTAAGCATATAGGTACAACTGGAGTGGAGCCCCAGTCTTTCTCTTCTAGTGTGTATTATACTGTCTCTAACATGAATGAGAGGAGTTCAATATTTGCCTTCCCAGCTTTAGGATGCAGCATGAATGTGATCAGGCTCTTGCAGGTTATACAGACTGTTGAGGGATCTGCAAATACGGAGCTAACAAACCTCAACAGATGGGATTCTTAAAGCCTGACCCTCCGCTGGAGTCAGCTGGAGTAGAGAGTTTGAAAAGAAGCACTTCAGAGAATCCCACGTCTCACTTTCCACCATTAAAATAACATGAAATTATCTCCCTATTGTTTCACTTAAAAAAAAAAAATAGGAATTTTCAAAACGCAGTGGGTGCTGTCACACGGTATTCTGAACATTCATTTTTTCTTCAAGCTAAAAAGCCTTTTGTTTGGGCTTCACTTGTGTGCTCTTAGATAATGTCAGAACCTGCTAATTGTTTCAGAACCCATTCTTATTCTTCCATTACCCCAGACAAATGTCTTTATTTAAATTGCCAAAATGGATGAAGTCATATACACTTGATTTCTGTTAATATGCTATACCTGCATTTTATTTGCTAATTACAGCAAATAGAAAATCTAGACAAGCATGAATACAATAAAACAATGTCTTCTAACAGTAACTAATTAAGCCATAAAACAAGGCATGTGCTATTTATGGGATAATGTTCACAGCACTTAAACACATGAAGCAATAAGCTGTGTTTGTAGTTGATTAAATGTCAGAATGAATCTGAAGCATTTGATAATTGCTAAAAAATCATTTCCTGCAGGTATACTAATAAAATAAAGGGAGAAAGCTTCACAGCAAGTACAAGCATGGATGGAAACATCCTGAACACACAAGGCGATGTAAAGGCTTGATCCAGAGCCAATGGGCTCTCATTGATCAATGGATTGAGTCAAGCATCAGTTCAGCAAGTGACATTGTGCACATCCCAAGCAGCTAAAAGCCATTATGCATTTAACACCAGTACACAAAGTCCTGTAGGATATTCATATACACATGTATATATACACACACACACTCTTAAGCATCACTATTCATTATAAGAGATCACACACGCAAGAATGGCATTTCATTTACTCTTCTTCTGTCAATCTATAAACAGTACTTCTTGATGATTAATATACTCCCTGTCCTTTCTTGGGTYGTAAGATAACTCAAGTTTCAGTGTATAAGTATTAAAGGAAACACTGTTTGGTGAAATGTGTAAACTGCTTGATCACACAGACCCGTATTTTCTGGACTCAACCTTATTTGCACACACACTTAAAAATCTGGGCCCTGTTGCACTGCTGTTAAGTTTCAGACTCATTTTAGAGGATATGTTAGGCACTTTCTGGCCCACAATTGGCTGTAATCCCTCTCCTGTCATCATGAAGCTCTATAAAGTGTCTTGGAATGGGAGAAATCTGGCTAACAACATCTCAATGCCTTATAATTAKCAGACTGTAACTACCCAAGCTGATTACCAGTCAAATTAAACAGGGAGTTTAAAGATGGATTTGTGTATGTATTTGTGGGTGATGCCAGTGGCTCATCTCTGCCCAGGTTCTTTGGCAGTAGGAAGCACAGGTACTGTATTTCTACTAGCAGGAAGACTAAATGAGAATTCTGCAGATCATGATAAAAAAGTGGGCCTCCATCCAAACAGTTTTAAGATGACAGGGGAAAAAAACCCACATGTTTTTCCTAACTTGGCTTTAGTCCTTGTTTAACATCAAGGGGAGCTATTTGCTGCTGGAGGCTCCACACTGAAAGTTATTACAGTCGTGTAACTTGTTCTGCCTCCCTTCTGTTGCCTCTTGGCCAAGCAATGGCTGATTTCTGGGCTTGTGGCAGATCAATATGCATTTCTGGAGAGAAAATGAGGTCAGAGAGTCCAGGTTGGTGCTTTTGCTCATGCAGAGGGCAGATGTTCTGGCTACTGGATAGAAGAGAGCAAGAGGAATGGTCACAAAGACAGGAACTAAAAACAATGACTTACCATTCAGATCTTGAAGGATCTCCAATTGTTCAGTGGGCTGCTACTGCACTCAAGCCACTCATGATCCCTTCTATTTTTGTAGCTGAACTCCTCACAAATACATAAGACTATATATTTTTAATTTATCCCTGCAACAAAAGGCACAAACTTTTAACTGAGAATTATAGACACATTTGACCAGACTGCTTCATCTATCATGTCAAATTAGAACATTGCAACCAACAACAGCATTAATCTTCCTTTTTTTCCTTATTTATTTATTTATTTATTTATTTATTTATTTATAACTGATGAACTAGGGTTCACAAACTGGGTTCTTCCAACACTTTCTACCACCTTCCAGAGGAGGTCACTCCAAAGAATACGACAGCCACAACAGAACTTGCTGCAGAGTTGTTTGCCATACAGAAGGTAGCTGGAGTTACCAGCTATTTAGCTGGTGAGAGCCAAACAGACTTGAGGAGCTTCATACAACTTTGGTTTTCACACATCCAGCAAAGAGGGGATGAAATAAATTGATCAAAATGTTACCYCAGAACATGCCTTCTGCAAGGCACATTTCCCTTCTCCATATTTCTCTGAAAAAATAAAAATAATAAAAAAAAGCAAAATTCAGGACCATCACTTTTCTGAACAGCAGAAAACATCCCTGAAYCACTAAGTATCAGAATCATCCCTTTTTTTGTGTGTGTCACTCATGGATTTTTGTTTCTGTAATAAGAGATTCGGCACACAGATGCAGAAGACTGTCACTACTGTTCATCAGTCCATTTGTAAGGGGATTATTTTATGGCCTCTGCTGTTACCTAAGCTCTTGTGAGAGGCAGACCAATTTCACTTAAACACCTGCAGTAGATATGTCTGTCTCCAGATTCCTAATAGGAGAGAATGAAACAGGTTTTGACAGCCTTAAAAATAAGTAGTTGGTATTCAGTAATCTCTTCCTGCAATTTTTGCAACGTGCCTTGAGTACTTTCCAACTTTACTCTCTAAAGCCCATTTTCAATACAGTACAGAGACATTCAGCAAGTTTAGCTGCCTTTGTGGGTAGGCAGTGGCTTTTGGATGTTGTGGGTGCAGCTTTTCTCCTATAAAATCTGAATTTATTAATAAATGGAATGCTTATAGATGATGGAAAAGATGCTGAAGGCCTAAAGGAAGTTATGCTACATGTCAAGCAAAATCTTGGTCACTGCAGGAAGCCTGAACCACTTTATTGAACACTGCTGCTCTTAGAAAATGTGAAAGAGCAGTAGAAGAAAAGCACTTGTGGCCTTGTCAAGGCTTTGAGAGGTCATGCTTTTCCATGCCAAGCCCTTATAAYTATTTCTTCTAAATCTTAGCATGCCCAGGAGATGGTAGGTTATTCTCTGCTGGGTTCCAGACCTCTGTCAAATAAGGGACAGGAAGAAATTTTGGTACATAGAGTCTCATCATATTTGGAAGACATCTCCCTATTTCTGTGCAAACTATCAGTGTTGGAGCAGATGGAAGACATCAGAACTCAAGACTCCTTGAGTGATTGAAATAAGAAAGAGATGATGAAGAGTTAAGCAAGAGTATTTTCAGTATGTATTTTGTACAAACATGATATTATTAGTCTCAATAGCTTGTGCTCTACTACAAAAGCAAAAACAGTGTGCCAGGCAGAGATAAAAGAAAGCAAGTTACAGGATTTTCTTTGATGGAATAAAGTGACTGTAGTTGTTACTATAATATATAAGTAATTCTGCTTAAAAAGATGAGTCTGGGGATTCAACAGATCTAGTGTGACCCAGTGTATTTGGAATAAAGATATAACAGACATTACTGCTTTAGTAATTTCTAGATAAATACTAGTCAAAAATTTACCTGATACAGTGCAATTAAATGCTGAGTTGGAAAAACTGAATCAGAAACACATTACTACCATTACACTTGGTAGTATGCATGTGAAGACTATTATATTCCAAGGTCCACAATGGTCATCTTTCCAAGTCAAGGTGGAAACTTCAAACTTTGACTGCTTCTGCAGGAAAACTCAAATTGCATTTGTTTGATATGCTTTCAGTGTACTGTCTCCTGTCCTTCTTCTGAGTAGTTACCTTTGCCTTTACGTTCTTGGAACATACTATGAAGACAATATCTCAAAAGAGAATCATTTCAAGGACACACAGCTGCAGCAGCAGTGTCATCAGGTACTGACATGGGTCAGTTTCTCAACTGACTTTGGAAGAAACTCCCACCTCTGGTAACCATGGAAAGCTATGTCATTTTCCCATATGCAGGAGTCATTAGTTTGCAGTACTACTTGTCATTATGAATATAGGGTTTTTAAGAACTTCTGCTGGCATAACTTGGCTTATAGTCCCATTAGTTTGGGTGGCTAAAGTGATACACAAAATAACAGTAGCATTCAGATAGATTTCTGAGGTGCAGAGCCATAAATTTTGACGACATTTTATTTGACGAAAGTAAATAGTGTCATTTTCCACTTTATGAACTCCATTTGACATACACTCTGATCTTAAAAAATTTATTGCATTTGGAGAAAGGAGAAGTTGGGCTGTTCAAATTCTCCATGACCAATAATTTATCAAATCTGTCTCCCATTTTTTCTTCACATACAAAAGACTGTTCTGCTAATGTCCTCTGGTACTTATAGCTAATGGGCTATATTTGGGATATTCTATTATCTAAAATATGTGACAAATATTAAGCATTAAAGATGTCTGTTGAAAAGGCAACATGATTTATTATTAATACGAAGAATAAATCAGGTTTTCCCCTTCTGTGGCAATTCCTGTCTATTTAAAAGGGTTACTAACATGAAATTTTTTTCATACCTCATTTTCAGCGGAGCTCCAAATCTGTCTGTTCCTGAGTTTGATAATTTTCACCAAGCTCCCTTGGTAAAGGGATAGCACCTTTCTCTGGCTTGGGACTGAGGAGTGAATGGTAATAGCCTAATATCTATCTTTAATATCAGTGCAGGAGTTTTGAGAACAGCCCATCAGGCAGCTACAGCCCATCTAATGGTGCAGTGAGGCAGCTGGGAGAGCAGGTCACATGCAGAACTTCACAGCATGCTACTTAAAATGCTAAGGAACCCACTTTCCATTATCGACCACAGCCGTAGAAACAGCTGTTCCCACATCTGGCTCATCTGCAGCAGATCCCATGGGAATATGCCCACTAATAAACTGACGCCCTCCAAAGCTTTCTGGGACTGGAAATAAAGATGCATTAAGTCTTTAGGCTGCTGTAATTATCTTGCTCTTTATTGTTAAGAATAAAAATAACCTAGAATACAGCTGTCACCATAGTCCTGTCTGCTAGTTTTCTATTCTTAACACGACTATAGACATGCAGATCCCTATATATCCATCATAAAAAGGGACAGCCCTAACGCCACAAATTCGCATGCACCTAGTGAACAGACACAAGGCTGATTAGTTACAATCTTCATTAGAGGGCAGTGAGAAAAGGTCAAACTGCACTCAAGAATCCTTTCGGAAGCAAGAATGATGTATTCCATGTCCGTTGGAGCCAGCTACTGGGAAACTTATCAAGAGCTGACAAATGTTTCTAGTTGGAAAGATCTAGCTCTTCTTGTCACAAGAAATCATGTTTTGTGAAAAAAAAAAAAAAAAAAGATATTTTTGTCAGCAACCTGCAATCTTCCCTAAACATCCTGCTAGAGGATACAAAGCTTGAGGAACCTTTTACGTAGGCCCACGCATGAGAGGAAAGAAAAAAAAAAAAAAAAGCTTTGGTTTGACCATACTTTTGTAAACAAATCATCTCTGTTTGCAAGGATTGAAACAGATATTTCCTATATTGTATTTAGAAACAAGTAGGGTCAGTCCAAACAAAGTTCTCAGCTTTGGCTAAACAATTATATCAGTTCTAAAAATAAATTGCTTACTCCCTTTTTATCATTGATTCTGAATAGGGAAGCAAGGCCCCAAAAGATGCAGTGTCAGATGGGGAGAAGAGTTGTGGAAATCAGGCTGCTCATCCATAATATCAAGGGGAAGCCAGAAACCAAACCTGTGGACAAAGTTGTTTCCTGATTCTCCGTGAGATTCCTGTGATCTATCTCCTCACCAAGAACTGTAATTTGATTAATGACACTATGACCACTCTAACATAATTTATGCTTATTCTGATATCTACTTTTCTCTGCTGCTGGGCATCCCAGCTCAATCTCTGGCACAGCTATCATGACAAAAGGCCTAATGGTAGTTCTGTCCAAGCAGGAAGCAGAATATTTTTCCCCAGAGAAGAATATGCAGGACAGACTAGTGAAAGCACTTTAGGAAACAGAGGACTTTTGCCAACCCAAATCTCCTCTGTCTCTCTCCTCTCCAACCTGTCCCTTTTGGATTAGGCTAAAACCATAAAACGTTAAGTAAAAAAACCAACAAACAACCCCTGCACACACACTTCTCTGGAGGGAGAAAAAGAGAGAAAATAAAAATCAGAGAAAAATAAAAATCTTCACATCATCCACCTCAGCCATCTAACTCAAGTGTCCTGAACTGCTCTCAGGAGATTCCCACTTTTGACCAGTTGAGATTCTTATATGACTAGATTTAGAAATTCTGATTCAGCTGAAGCTTCTGATGCCATATGGGGATTTAAAACATCATTGTATTTCCATCTGTATTGCTAAATTAAAATAGCATGAGGAAGGATAGAAAATGAGAGGGAGATGACATTAAGAGGATCTTTTAAAAATATAGCCTCGAGTCTCATGCAAAGGCCTCACTGTAGAGATGAAATGCTTTTGTTATTTTACTTTATATTTTAAGAGAGAATTAAGTCTTAATTCTGGGCCCGTAATCATTGCCTTTGAGATGTTTAGAATCCTTGCTCCCTTCCACAACATAATTATAGAACCCAGAATAATTATTTTACAGTTAATTAAGTACACTAAATGTATTTAAGAAGCCTGATTTATACGTCATCTCCAGAAAATACTACAATTCCTCCATCTAAACCAGAGATCAACTACACTGCTAAAAAAGCTCAGCAGCCCAGTCTCCTATTGAAGTGGTATTTGAAACCATCCTTTTTAGGCACCTGTCTCAGAGCTTGTTCTGCCAAGTGTGTTGTCAACACCAAAGCAGAAAAGCTCCATAAAACTTACTACTTTAATTTATAGCCCAAGCTTTCTTATGGCAAAAGGAAGAACATTCTTCGTTCACATAACCCATAGGTCAAATTTCTTGTAGCAAACTAACTTTATAGCATGCACACTCAGTTTTAGTTTACTATTGAATCATAATTTATGAAAGTTCTTATTGAGAGAGAGAATATAGTAATTTAGAAGTCATCTCCATTATGAAAGTTACTCTGAATGTTACTGTAGTGCTACAAAAATGGTTAATATTATGTCATGTATACAAATTGCACATTCTCTGTGGGGCAAAGTCCATTCAGTCTATGGAATAATTTATCTACATGTAAGGTGGAGAAAGGTGTCAATTTGCGCCATCTGCATCTTCCCTCCCCAAACATTTTACTGCACTATTGATATAGAAGACATCTGAATTACTTATCAGCAGAAGGAGTGTATTACTGCAAAGGGTGTTCTGGGATCACGTTCTGTGATTGGTCCCAGTAAATTGCTCTTGAATTTCTCTGCTTCATTAGGAATTTGTAAAAATATGAATATCACTGTGCAAAGGAAGCCAATGCTATATGAGAGGATGCTGTCTCTCCCGGCTTCACTGGGCTGCATAGATCCAGTTCATATGTCCAAAGCCTAGTACCTTCCTCCAGTATACCTGAAAAGCTCTCCCACTTTTTAGTTCCTCAGGCAAAACATTCTTTTTCTACATTTCTGTACCAAGTAGATCTGTACCAAGACGTATTCCTGAAGCARCCTGGGTATTTCTGTGTTTTATCAGGAACCAACAGTCCAGTAGGGAAAGTATTCAGTGTGATGAATTGTGTCAGGGATGAAGGAAAAAGACAAATGAGCATAGACACTGTCAAGGCCTTTATGGCAGAACAAAGTTAACGATGTGCTTGGAGCTTCCTAATAACTCTGTCAGATAGCTCATTACTGGGAAAAATCTTCCCATCCAACACTATGCCAAYGTGGCTTTTGAGTCCTGGAAGTGGTAGCACTTTGAAAATACAGAGTGAGAGCAATTTTGTTTTCTGGGGCCCAAACAAAACATTGCAGCAGAAGTCTCTCTGTTTGGACCTTTGTAAATATGGTCGCTGTTCCTAGGCACAAGCACGGTGGGTGGGGCTGGTGCAGCAATTCTGTCTGGTTTGCAGGAGCGCAAGTTCAATGAGCTGTCTTGAAGGCTGTGCAAACAGAAACTTCTCAAGTTAATGAATGAGGCGAACAGGATGAGCAGACAACTCATTGGACTTAAAGCATTTCAATTACGTGTAGAATTTCTAACATAATTTAATTTTAATGGTAGGATAGCATTTGAATCCAGCTGCTCAAAGAGAGAACTCCCAAAATTAAGCAAAGAAAGAGAGTGGTAGCAACCCTATTCCTGATTGAGGTGTCAAATTATTTCTGCACCTCTCTAAATGTAGGGAATATATTAGCAGAATTTCACAGAGGTTGCTGAGGGCTYTCCATGAACTCTAGAGGCCAAAACATTTTTGCTTTGAGTGGGCAGGCTATTTTTGCTGGGTGACATTAATTCTGTACTCAAATGTAATGAAATTCTTCTAGCTAACCTTGAAATAAAAACAGGTTGATTAATTCTGGCGTGCAATATTGAAATCAACACTCTGCTGTGGGAGGACTGGGATCCAGGGTGTAGGTTAGAAGATGAAGAAGACCCTCTTTCTTGAACTTGAAATATTATTTCCCTTCTCTAGCAAAGAGTTTGAAATYATAGAAATAAAAACTGTAGCTAGCTGATCATCAGGATAAAGAGTTGCTTGAYTATTAGCCAAGTGCAGCATCTTTTGTAATGTGTGTATTTCTGAACACTACCAACTGCTGAAAAATAGCTATTTTTCTCCTGTCTACCTTTGAGATTTTCATGGAAAGTGGCCTTGGTGTCAGTGCAGTTTTTGTAGATCTACTGCATCTTTTTTTCAGTTRTTAGGGCCTGATTCATACTGCATCAGCGTGATCCTTTTTTTGCACAAGACTCTGAAACTTGCTCTGTCATACAAAGACTTTATGTGTAAACATCATTATTCAAAATTTTCTATGTTTGATATTCACCTACAAAAATGCAGGAGCAAAAAAGAAAGGGGAAAAAAAAGAGTGAACACACAATTTCAATCTGCATTCAAAATCCAAATACTCTGCAGAAAACAAAACAAAACAAAGTAAAACAAAGCTGGAGGAGCTTTTGACTATGATTTCAGTCWCACACACAAAATTATGCAAAGGATTGAGAAGTTTGCAGAATCAAAAACTTGGAATCTGAAAAATGCTAGAAGTAAGAGTGCATGTGGAACATATTCTCCACTCTCTTCCCTCATAAGTATGACTTTTTAACTAAACAATTACACACTATTTTTTTTCCCACGGGACACCTGCCTCCTCCAGAGCATAGGAGGAATAGTCTCTGTGGATGAATCAGGCTTGTGGAGTAAAGGAGACTGTTTTTTTTGTGAATTTACCTCCTCCCATTTGATCAAAACCTTGCCAAGAAAATTCTGGCAAATCTGTATTTTTTAAAAATTGCTCCACCAGATGGTTATTATTCAGCTTACGGGGGAGGCACTGGGGGAGTTGTTTAGGAATCCAGAACTTTTCTGTGTGCATGTCATCAAATTAATAAAGAAGACTCTTTCTCTCAAAGGAGAGCTTGATTTGATCAGATGCAACATAGGGGCCTCAAGAYAGGCCTGGAAATAGCTGTGTGATACCAGTATCTGCTGTTTTTCAGGCTCTTGCTGTCATTACCTTGATTTGGCTGTTTGCTATTAGTAATAAGGGACGTGCTGTCCAGGCAATTGGAAAAAGTTGAGGACTAGGATGTAAGAACTTAAGATGGTCACACTAGTGATCAATCTAGACCAGACCTCTGTCCTCATGGAACGCCCCTTTCCACTATGGAAGTTCCCCTTCTGTTACTGCTCCATCCTAGCAGCATCCGTGTCTTGATGGGCCTGGGCAGCTCAACAAGTAACTTGTGTCCCGCCAGCTGGGTATCTCTTCATCTGGATCTGATTTGAGACTCTTGCAGAGAAAACGATATATTCACAGAGGCCAATGGTAGAAAAGCAAGACAGGGGCCAGRAGCTTGACTCTCCTCCTCTATCGCCACTCTTCATGCTACTGGATGAAAGGGAAAACAAAGATATTCCTAATCTTCCTTTGACAAAAAGAGGGCCCTGGGGTTTGCCCAATTGTCAAGCTGTTGAGTCCAGTWGGGAACATTCAAGTGTGTTGTCCTTCAGATGGGGAAATCAGCCAGGAACTAGTGTCTAGATTTTCACAGAAAACCTCCCTGCTGAGAAATCTCCCAATTTGGGGGGAAATTCCCAAAATTTGCTGAGAAATTCCCAAATTTTTGGGGGGGAAAAAAGCCTATTTTTCTTTTACTCCACACTGAAACTTTTACTTCAGTATTTCTCCCATTCATTTTTTTTTTTAATTGAAGGAGGCAAAAGATTCAAGACAGTTCAGTAAACTGGTTTTGAAAAACCTGGAAATCTGCAAGCAGGGTAAAAGCTGCAGTGGTTTCCTCGCTCTGAGAAAGTCGTTTACATGCACTTCTATCWTTCATACTGATTTCATTTAGAAGTTCAGACGTGGCATGTTCTATTTGTAGTCTTTGATGAAGAAAATTTGCTTGGCTAAGACTGAACTAAAAATATGAATTAAGAAATAAAAGCATTGCAGCAGAAGTGGCCAGTGATACCTAGGGAATATCCAGCACATCTTCCTAATGGCTTCTGATGGCGTTGAGTGTTATTCACATACCCACACAAGAAAGGCACACAATATTTTCTGTATCTCTGCACACAGAAAAAGTGACGGGGCCTTCTAACAAATGCATTTCCATGTGCTTGCATCTTTATTCAGTTACTCGGGTAGTAGCATAAGAGCACTGTTTGAGCTTGGCTCAGTGAACAGGAGCCAGTAAGTGTTAAATGTTTTTGCAACTTTGACAATTTGTTTTCRGCCAGGCTTTATGTGTCTTGTCTGTATAACTTCCAAGCTCTTTGAGTCACTGAGTCCCTCTTTCTCTTGGTCTGATTCTGAAACGCAGAAGCAGGAGTAGATTTACCTTGTCTTCTACAGAGATTTGTGCAGAGCCTATCATACAGTCCTTGATCATGTTAGAAACATCTTGGTTCTTCCAATATCCCAGAAAAATATAATTAACAGGAATTAATTTCTAGGCAAGGACTGCTGTATCCTGCAAGGAAGCASTGCCCAGTTGTGGATGCTGAGTGCTGTCAATATATGGTCCAGCATCTTCAACCTTATGTAGTAAATTTGAATAAGTGCATGTGCACTGAGGGCTTTAAAAGCACTCATCATTGGCATGGCTGCTGGCACTGACGTCAATAGAAGACTCCCTCTGGAGTTCAAATAGCTGATACTGGCCAACACTAAGTGCTTTTGAAAATCCCAGACTTATAATCCATTTATTTGGATGAATCCTTTTCCTTTGAAAATGGAAAGCTAAACAGGAATTTTAAAGGTGAAATGCTACTGTCATCACAATGTTGCACCCTTCCCTAACATCATCCCAGCAAAAAGGTATAATAATGCTGAGACAATATATCAAACACCTTGGCATGCTGATCAACATTGAATRTGTCAGTGAATGGGTAGGCAACAATCATAGAGCAATTCCTGCAGCTGAGACTTTGGGCCAGACCATCAAGACAAAGCCATGCTCCTACCTATTGTCTCACAGGAAGGTTAATATCTGTGCGAATAGGTCAGGATGTCACTTTCKGAAGTTTTATCTGGATGATTCTCAAGCACTATTTATCTTCTTTTGAGGAATAAAGTCATAAATTGATGCAGACGAGATAGGCACCCATGGATTCCCAGTGTTGGCAGACATTCCAGAAAATATCCTCTCTGAACATATGAAGAAAATTGTCATTTTTATATGCATGGAGAATGTTTATTCTGCCCTCACCATCTATTATACTGTAACAGAAGAGTATAGGGACAAATAGCAGCCAGAGGAAAGGCTGTTGGTGGACAGCCATAGGTGTCTCTTTAAAGCTGGAGGTGATGCAGAAGCTTAGGATAAGGAAAAGAGTGTGATTCGCATGCTAAGACCCCCCACGATAGAGGGGCAATAGAAAATAGAAAAAATGTGGAATAGAGAAACATGTTTGGTGAGGGGAAAATAGCTGCCAGCTGGAGACTTTCAGAGAGAGTTTTAAATATTGCTGAGACTACATTGTTCAGGAATTAACTGAATCTTCTGGGCATAAAGATTTCATTTAGCGCATTGCATTAAAGTGCTGCAGCTGTCTGCAAGGGTAGCAAAGTTTCTTGTGTAGACTTCTCTGTTACACCCATCACTATGTTTGTGCAAGTTTGTGCATAAGTTAGTCYGACATCCATCTCCTGAGTTTTTTCTCCTTCCAATGGGACAACTGTATGTGCRTTATTAGTGGCTAAATTCTATATCCCCTTGGTTTTTACTCTTTTTGTACCTTCCTTATTCGATCATGAGCAAACTTTAAACTAGCTAGGAAGTAATGTTTTTCTTCTATAAAWCTCTTAACCAAAAGGGATTTATTTTGTTTTTACAGTCAATTTCATTTGAAATCTGTGAAGCTTTTATTATAAATCTGATACATTTTGATTAAAAATGTAATTAGTGTAAGTTTCCATTTAAGTGAAAAGCTATTTTTTTCRCAGGAAAAAAAAATTGACAAAATACTTAGGTTTGCCAAAATACTTTCCAGCAACACCTGCTTTCAAAGCCTGAGATCCTTCAGAATGACAAGTGCTGTGGTAGGTCTGTATTATAGTGAGAAATTCATTTTTATTCAATCTAGTCTTTTAACAACATACAAAAGGGGATGTATGGGTTAAGTCTGGAAAGATAATCTTCCAAGTGATATAAAGCAGGATATTTTAATATGGAAATATTGCTTAAGTTGGAATGTGACACAGGAACAAGCTTATTTCTTGACTGAAGGTGAATTCTAATTTTACGTTTGTTTAAAATGCCAAGATCCATTTTCTGCATCTAAGTAGTATAAAGAAAGGTCATAGATGAGCTCTGGTAGGAATGTTCCCCAGTCCTTTGGAAATGTCCCAAATCTCGGTAATTTTCACCTTAAAAAATCTTYCAGAATGGTTGATATCAACCAAATGCCCTTGAGAAAAAGCGAAGGATTTTTAAAAATAAAGCTTTTATAAGTAAGGCATTTATAAGTTGGAGGTTTTTTTACCTTTTTCTGTAACTGAGAAAATTTGTCAAGAATTTTAGAGCTGGGAAGTTGTAAGAGGCCTGTTAATTCAGTGCTCTGTTTATCTGTGCCTTCCACATGCAGCTGCAGAGCATTATTGTGTCAAAAATATTAAAATGAGGCACTGATTTAGTTAGTTAGAGAGATGCTGCAGGAACTGATGAAAGCAACCTCCTCTTGGAAAAAAAAAAAAAAGAGAGAAAAGTGTTTTCCCAGAGCTCCTACAAGGGGCATTTTGGTAGTGCATCRAGTAGAAAGCCAAATGGAAAGCTGCAAAGTCCGTCTCAGGCAGCTATTCCTCTGTAATGGCATAACTCAATACTCTCCTCTTATTCAGACAGAGTTTGGCACATATTCAGCCTTTGGGTTGAGTTTAGGTCCTTCTGACTTCTCTAGGAGTTAAATCCACACCTAAATTTAAAGAAGTCATGAGAAATACAAAACTCAGTGTGAGGTGCAGCAGATGGGCACCCTTTCCCAACCGTGCATGCAATACGTACGCCCACAAGGGCTGGGTTTGGTGAGCCTTGCTCATCCTGCCTCCTTATACTGGGCACATTTCCAYTGCTTTCAGTCTGATTGCTCATTGCTCCTTATCATTAAGCCTGCCAAATGTTGCCTGCAGTTATAAAAGTTGTGAGTTCATCTTACCTAGACCACCTTTCCCCAAAAGTTATACCCTGAAATCTGGCATGAAGTCAGAAAATCCTTGTGTTGCAGGATTCAATCCCCAACCCTCTGAAGAAAGTAGGCAGCTTTATCCTAGTGGTATAGCTGGGAATTAGACAWCTAAATACCACTTGAGAACCAGAACAACACAGCACAAAGGTATTTATGTAGCTAGTGGGGTATGCCTTGTTGCCCAGTAGGATCTCTAAACTGGATAACTCACCTAATTGCAGATAGTTTTAAGAAATACACATTTTGATGAGCCATGTTTCTTATAGCACTGGTGGCATTAGTGCATTATGAATGCTTTCTTGTAGAAAGCCTCTCGTTCAAATAAGTATCATGACCTTTAGAATAACTTATACTGTAGATTTGGTCATTGTAGCATCAGTTGGATTAATGGAATGTGAGGCAGTATGCAATACTTTGATTTTCTTTTTCTCATAACTGTTGATTTKCAAAAGCTAAACTACATAACCGTGAATAAAACCACATTAAAATGGGCTATGTATCGAGTGTGATATAAATAATGTGACAAGATGAGACAATACTTTGTCATTTCAACAATTTGGGAAGAAATTCAGTAGAAGAGCAGCATGTTGCCAGCCACACCATCTATTTTCCCTTCTTTTATTTTTTCAAAAGGGGTACAGGCTTGTGATTATGGAGGTATTGTTGTGTTTCCATAAAGCAAAGCCACAGAGCAACTGAGCTTGTATTGATTCAGAGAGTTTATCACCTCAGGAATCCCTAACTGCTTACCATGAACCTTGCAAATGTGTTTCAAAATTGTGCAAATATATCATATTTGAACTTTTGGAAGCCTGATAGAACAGGAGGAAGATCAAATGAAATTGATCTTATAAAAATAAACTTGATTGCAAAAGACAGAAGCAGCTTTCCAAGCAAGTAGACTAGGCAGGTCTTCAAATTTGCAACTTAAGTTCTGTTATTCTGGCTGAAAAGTCCAAAAACAGGGTGATTTACTATCACAGCATCTATGTCCTAAATAAAGGGAGATGGCATAGGAAATATGCACATCCAAACGTTTCTTGCTGGAGATTTCATTTTCCTCTTAAAGCAATAGCTTTCCATGTTGTATGAGGGAGCTTAATACACCTCTTAACCTGTCACCTATCATGATCTGTGTTGACATGATAGGTTAGCATAAGGCTCACTTTTTAGCTCATAAGAGCAGGTTGCTTTCTGCTGGTTCCTTTTCCTCAATCTGGCAGCTAAAATTGGCCAAGACGGCAGCCTGGTTGCTGCATTGCAACTGGGCTTCCTCGTCGTGAAGATACTGTTTTCATTAAATGCTTAGGAAATTCTTAGGCCTAGGATATCCTCCTTTCAGGGGCTACATGAAGAGATGCTCTGCAGCTCTTTGCTTTAATGTGCACAGTTGCAGCAGTTATTAGGGCCTTTTAGAATAGGTTTGTCCTTTTAGTTGAAGTAAAAGACCTGTAGTAGCAATGATTGTCTCATCTACTGAACACTTTAGGCACTCAGTCTTTTCTTTAGATCATGACTCTTTGTGTGTTTTCTTCTTCATAAATTACAACTCTGGTTTTCTATTTTGCTGGGGTTTTTTTTATTTTAGTATCAGAAAACACAAGGATTGGTTAATTGTACTAGCATTTATAGAATTATTTTTTACTATAATTTATATGTATGACAATTTAAAGTAAACTATGATAGCAAGGAGGCAGGACCACAATGGATTAAAATCACAAAACAGACATTATTAGTCATTTCTGCTCAACAACTGTACCTGTTTCTTCGYCATCTTCTGTTCAAATGATGGTCTGAGTGGGCTGAGCTGTTTCTGTTCCAGAGATGGATGAAGTTGCAGGATGGCAAATTAAACMAAATGGACAGTGTGAAAGCCTGGTTCAGCACAGCACATCAAGATCTCTGTTTTATGTAACATGCTAGCAGAGTTGCCTGCGTGTTTTAAAGGATATCCGTCCGCTGCACTGATCACCCCGTTCAGAGGGCCAAGCTGAAAGGTATTGAAACAAGGTGGCTTGCTATGATAACATCCTGCTGCTTTTGTTGTTCAGAACAAAGGCCTATAATACAGGAAATGTATTATTTTCCTTTTGAAGTTTAGGCAATTCCACTCACTTTCCTCAAAGTTTATCTCAGAGCTGTGGAGTTACCTGGTGAGATTGCTTTTGTGTGCAAGCGTCCGCCTAAATGATGTTTTTTTTGAAAATAATCCATATGTCGTTTKAGTCTTTTCTGTGCAGCATTGCTACAGCTGAGGTGATTGGCAGGATTATGCCATGAGGAAACTATCTAGGGAGGACAACACCTCCACTTAGCAGACTTGCCTTGCTTTCACAGGCAAAGACTAAATGGTGGCTTCCGATGAGGTTTGGTACATGTGAATTAAATCAATCTCCAGAGTAGTTTTGGTGCCTTTGGCAAAGGGCTCTCRTGAGTCTCACTTGTTTTTCCCATCTGGAATCCAAATCTGGACAACATGCTSGCATTCTCCTCTTCTTTCCTAATTTTCCCTCCTGTCTTCAAGCTCCCACACAGAGCTTTCCTGGAAGTAACCCTTAACTTTGAAGTACAATTTACTTCTTGCCAGCTCTGGTGATTCAGTTCTGCCATGAAGAGTTAAAGTCCCTTGCATTTCTGGCTCAGCTTCTTCCTGCACCCACAAAAGTTTTATTTGTCAATATAAATAACTCAAACCTTTTAAAATCCTGTTAAATCTTTTCCGTCAATGATTTCCCGCGGCATTGAATTCCATGGGCTGATAATGTGCTACTTAAAGAAGCTTTCCCTTCTGTTCATTTCACATTTTCTGCCTGCCAATTTCATCAGCTCTTCTCCTGTAATTGTGTTATGGGGCTGGGACTGACTGTGGAGGAGTACCAGATCTCTTTCCACTAAACTAGTTGTTATTTTAGATGGCCCTCTTTACCCTCCTGCTTTCTAAACTGAATAGCCTTGCCCATTTTAATCTTGTTCAATATTTTAATCTCTCTTCCATTCTGTCATCCCCTGTCCACATAAATCTCTACTGTCTGGGGCACACTGGAGCTGAGAAGACTACCCTGAATGCAGTAATAAGGGAGTGTATCACCAAGTTATAAATTCCTAGTCCTATGACAGTGTTTTCTTTAGCTGCTAATTTTCCTCTCATGCCAATTTTAATTATTTTAGAAGGTTCAATCATTTCCGTTTTTTAAAATCTCATCAGCAACTCAGCCTACTGACAAYGAATGCTAGATTCTCTTCCTGAAATAATCTGGATGATTTAGATCCCTGGAATATATAAAAAATACTTAAGCTTTTTCTAGCTCCTCGTATCACTTCACATTCATCTAATAGGAATTATAGCAGACACCTACCTGCACTGTTGATTTATTTTTGATCCTATTTGGGTTCAGATGTTCAGTGATCTAGTTGCTCTTGTTTTGTTAGCTCCAAATCAACAGTATATTTCTTCACTCCCTAGCAGTAGAGTGAATCCTAGAGAGTAGGATGTGGGTCAAAAAAACCCCATAAATCATTGTGTAATCCTTACCTTGCAATATAAGACAAAAGATAGTATATTATAAGCATCTAAACTGCCCAGTGATAAGAAACATCTCAGCTTCAGTCATCAGAGACCAACCTTGTTATCACTTCAGTACCTAGGAAGAGCATGAGTGAAGAAGTATATTATTTAGGGGAACGTTTTTTTCATTTCCTTAGTAGACCAGTGACAAGACAGTTCCTGGGTCTCTGTTGACAAAGCATCTCAGACCCACTTTGCTTTTTGGGGATTTATGTTTGCTTTCAGACTTGGCACATGGGCCAAGTTTATTAACAGTTTTCATGAGCATTCTTTGAAGCTGTAAAAAAAAAATTGTGTTTGATTTAGATGTCCAGGGGGACTATGGGTAGTTAGATCAAATACGCACAAAATAGCTGAGTTTGCTGCATTTCTGCCTTAAACTGAGTGAACCATGGATGTTATAGTTAAGCTTTTTTTTCAGATTTTGAACTCATTGGAATTGGAATTTGAAAAATTGTCTGGCAGGCGCTTATGAATCAAAACTAAATCTAGTGGTCAAATGAAGAAGAAAAGTGATATAAAACTATCTGTCTCTCTATATTCTGCAGTGTCTGTTACCATAGTATCTACACAATTATGGCATCTTAAAACCTGCAGCTGGTGCTGGCTTTCAGAATATTTCTAAATTATTTAGATAAAAAAAAATTGGATTTTATACTAGCAAAATTAACATACTTTCAAGCCAGTCCTATTAACACCCACCTACATTTTTTTTCCTGTTTTTTCAGCAGATTTTTGTACAAAACTGATAGGATTTTCTAGCCAACAAAACAAGAAACATTGTAAATGTACCCAGTTTTCATTCTGAGGTCACTGGCACTATTGCATGGACTGCCTCGAATATAACCTCACCAGGTTGTTCATAGTGTAGCACTCGTTTTAATTGCCTGAGGCACTCATTAGTGCCATATTCACTGCTAATGAACTAAAGTGCCATGTTTTATTAGCAGCTTTATCACTGGCAATGAGATAAACTGGCAAAGTTTGCTTATGGCTGGAAATTTGATTACCTTTAATTTTTCACCACCATTCAGATCTTTGTCCAGCCAACAAGACTATCAAACTAGTCCACAGTTACTGAAAAGAAAAAAAAAACTTTTTTTTTTGTCAGAAGGAATCTGGAAAACGTAATTTAAGCAAGGATGCTTAGGTAGGCTTAGCTGTCACAAATTAAGGGAAATTCAATGGTCACACTCTGTCTGGATAGACTACCTTACACCAGTCCCAACTCACACCTCTTCAATAGTTTTTGTAGCTGAACTTGCCTAACACACTAGAGAGTTTCACTGGAGGTTCACACTCTCCTGCATCCATAGGAAAAGCCAAAGGAATTTACTCCTGGAGTTTGAGAATGGTTTCTGCTCAGCTCTCCTTCTGGTGCAGGTGTCATGGAAAGGCTGGAAGTCTGTTAAGAGCTTTATTTTCAGAAACTATGGAGGAGTTGCCCTTACTTCTGCTGCTTCTGGATTACAGAAAGAGCAACATGAAACACCTTCATGCCAATTTAATGGAGAAGGAAACATGTAAATCTCATCCTGTGAAGGAACAACAGTTCAGTTCCCGTGCAGAAGCTTGCTGAGAATACAGCATCTGATGAACAAGCTGAATCTTCTTACCTAAGTCATGGTACCTAAGGATGTCCAGAATGCAGTTCCCATCTGTTCTACACTAAATGGGATAGTTCTACCTCTGTGGGTCCCTGTGACCTGTAGAAAGAAGCCCAGAGGACTAGCCTAGCTGTAACAGCTTCAGGGGAGGAAATACCTCAATAGAAACAAGCAGTATCACAGCCTCTTTCTGAAAAAAAAACCAAAAAMCAAAAAACACAAACCAAAAAACCCTGAACAGTCCTTAAAATACACTCTGTATATAATGGTGACGCCAACAGATGCATGAAGGCTATAAATATCCCGAATCACAAAAACTACACTGATCAAACTGATGGGATTCAAGGAAAATGCTTCATCCCTTGCCATCTTGGCATCTCCTGCACTACAGACTTCTCACACTATCACCACTGCTCCACCAATAAGGGAAAATTTGCATTCCTGCTTGTGGTTTTCTATCTGTAGGACTCGACTCATCAACTCCCTTCTTACTTCTAGCTCATCTTGCTTGAAGGTGGAGAAGATTTCCTTCACAGACTGCACTTCATAACCYTGGTTTTGCTAGCATCACTTTAGGCATAATGAATGTTATCAGTTCCACACTCTGGAAGCCTTTCAAGTTATCTGGAGTACACATAAAATGCAGAGCAATACTTAGAAGTTCAAAGCAACCACCTTAATTTCACTCTCTCACACATTAACTTCATCTTTGATATCCGATATCTCCTGGAAAATGGCACATCTTTGCATGGGCCCTCTTGAAGAGAAGATGTTAAATAACCATTCCACCAAGCTTATGCTGGACCTAAAGTTACATAAATGACACCATTACTAGTCTTTCACTGGATTCCTCTGCAAACAAAGTCTGTGTTGTCCTGCCTAGAGGTATCCCATTCAAATGGTCCTCCAGACCTTACGGAGGTGCCTCTGCTAAGTTCATCACTATAGCAGCCTATCCATAAGAGACCTGAGAGACAAAATTTCTCACAAAACAGTCAGCTTTTGTCTCTTCAGTTTGTATGCTCTAGGGAAACTAGTGAAATGCTTTCAAAATATGTCTCTGGAAACTATAAAATTCACAACACCTTTGGATATCAGCAGCTATGGATTCAGTAGAGAGATACAAGTTTTATGGCATATTACTCCTTCTTTTGTCCACGCCCAGTGATTCCTGAAAGTTCAGTTGATGATAAATTGCCCATCTCTCTCCCTAAGAGATAGCTATCTTATCATTTCTCCTGCTGCAAGTGTCATTCCTCTGTTCCAGAGGTACCAGCTGCTTTTTCTCTCAGATGATCTAACTGATTAACAAATTCAGAGCGATTGCTCTCAGCTTGTATTTAACTCCAAAGATTTCTGTTTTCTTTTCAAGCCTAAAGAATGTCTTGTATGTTTGGAAGGTTGTCTGCTTTGCCCATATCAGTAATTTAAAAAAAAAAATCAAAAAAACCTCCCTCTCCTTCAAATCCTGCCTAGCTTAAGAAAGATACCTACGTTTTTAGACAGACTCAATTTAATAAGGTAAATCTCCTGTGGTAAAACACTTGAGGTTTTTATTCTGCCTGGAAGCATAATGAAAAAGAAAAAGAGAGAAAAAAAGAAGTGTCCATTCYGTCCTTCAAAGTAAGGATATCCAAATCATGATCTTACCTCAGAAGTTGAAACTGGGTGCAGGGACAGATATAGAGGTGATGTTTAAAGAAATACTGCTCCAGAAAGGCTAACAGAGACAAAATTCTCTAATATTTGTCTCCTGCTGTCTTGCATGCATTTCATAAGCCACATTGTGCCATACTTAAATGATGTAATTTGCCAAATGCAAGCCTTTTAACAGCTAAAACGTATGCAAAAAGTACACGATGTACAAAGTGCACAAAAAGTTACACARTGATAAACAGTCAGACCATTTATACCCCTTAAAAACACTATCAGTTGTAATTCATAAGAAAATTGTTTTCTTCTCTTTTTAGGTATTCCTGGTGTGAAAATAGTTTGGTAAGCTGGGTAAAGTACTAGATGCTCTATGTTTTTAAAAGGAGTAAAAATACATATTGTTTATTTTTCCTGTGGATTTTCCTTTTGTTGTGTGTGGGTTTTTTTGTGGGTTTTTTTAATCCAATTTACTCTTTCTTTTCTATGGTTTGTCTAGTGTCTGGTCAAAACTCCTAGATGCTCAGCTTGACACTTTTGCTAATGAAACTGCATTTTGATTCTCCGTGAATTTGGTAGCTGGCAGATGTGTGTACAAGCAACCGTATCGAGAGCACCACTGTGCTAAAGCAAGATTTCTACAAATTCTCAGTGCTTTTGCTGTTTCCCTTTCCCTCTGMCAGGTTATTGGTTTGAATGAGATCTTGGTAGGTGCCAAGTAGGCTGGTGTTTATTACTATTACCTGATGTCATCCATTTATTTTCTACATTTGGGTAAACTTTGGGGAGAGTGAATGCAGAACTAAACCCCAGCAGTCACAGCTTAAATTGCTTGTACACACCACAGTCTCCCCTTTCTTAATGTAGCTACACTTGCTGTGAGGGAATTAGGTTAAATTTGCAACAGAGAATGCACGGTGTTACATTTACAGGTCTCACAGCCTTGGGCGCATAAGAACTGAAATTGAAATACATTCACAAAAGCTACTAAAGATAAGTGCTTGCCCATTTTCTCTTTCCCATCTCCTGGATCAACTGCTCTCCTGAGAGAAAAAGAATAGTGTTAATTCAGAAAGCAATGACTGTTGTTAGTTGGCAGCATCCTAGTCCAGAACATCAAAAAGATGAGCAACATATAAATCCTCCTGCCCTTAAATATGGTAAGACTTAAAACATCCCTGAACTGTGCACTGCACCAGCTGATGGCTGAGATGAATCAGAGTAACCATATGGCAGGGAGGGAGCTGAACGATGATGTAGGAGCCTTAATTTCCAAAGCTTAAGAAGGGATGTCAAATAGCCAATAAATAAGAAATAAATAAGTAGATAAATAAGTAATAGAAACCACTTGCGTTCAAGTGAGGAAGAGAGTTTTTGTTTAGAAACATACCCAGGCATCTAATACAAACACACCCAATGTTTTCCCAATGCTGGACTCATATGCACTTTTGAGCAGCCGGTCCAACACATTGGATATAAAAATACCTCGCTCTGTGAAGCATTTGGTGTCTTGTGCTTGTGAGCAGAGCGACAAAAACATGTGCTGGTTTGTTGTGGTAGGATCACCTCCAGTGTGGTGCTAAATCTAAGGGGCTTTGTGGCCTGTGAGGATTTTTTGCACTTATGGAGGAAACTCTACATCATTTCAGGAAGACACATGAGACCACTGGTACTCATAAACTCACTTGGTGTTGAGATAGCAGTGCCACTTCAAGACCCTTTGCTGTTGCAACAGTATCTGGGCTGATTTCTGTCTAACTTGATAGCAAAATTGCTTGCAAAATCCTTTGGCTTTCTTTTTTTCTATTTTCTTTTAGGCAAAGAAGAAGAGAATATTTCCACCTTCTAAGAGGAAGGAGTAAGAACTGGCAGTCTAGTTCTTTTGTGTCTAAAACTGCCTGATTTGAACTTTGAGATGTCTATTCAACATCCGTTTAAAGAAATAGCACTGGAGTTATCTGTAATCTTGTGATGAACTATAGYCCATCCTGCTAACTACGTAACTTTACAGAGAAAGCCCAGATGTACTTATTCTTCTCAATTTCAGCAAGTCTTTTTGATGCACCTTGTACCACATCAATTTTCCTGGAAGGGAGTGAGACATCCCAGATTTAGTCTTTTCCACAGACAGGGAACATGTGGCTGAGACTGCAAAGCAGCTCTAGAAACAGCCTTGCTAGTCACACATGCRCGTCACGACAAGGAACAGCATTCATCTCATTTCTCCCAGAAACTGAGAGGGATATGTTGTTGTATGTATAATATGAAATATAATAATGTGTGTGTGTGTCTACGTATATGTTTATACCGGCATAGATGACACRAAAATGTTTTCCCATGTCCATAACTTAACTTTGTCATCTCAAACCGTGACTTATTTTCTCAAACCAAGAGCAAATTCCTGGTTTGTTTCAAGGTTACTATATGCCTACATAGGCTTCTATGATAGTCAAAATCTACACAAAAGAAACACAAGGTGTTTGAATTGCTTCAATTGTCCAAATCTCCCCATCCGATGCAGGATGATAGATACTATGAACCTCTTAAGCAGAAAGGAATATTTTAGATATGTTGCAGTTGAGGTGGCATTTTGAGGAGCATTCATTACTGGTGCAAAGCCTCATGCATTCAGTGCCTGTACATCCTGCATGTGGTATTTGTTGCAGTAGGGGTGAAGATAATTTGACATTAGGCCTCTTCTTCACACAGCCTGGTGAACTGTGCTGAAGCAAAGCCACTGGCGTCCCTGTCCCAGCTATACCTCATTTAAAATACCACAGAAGTGGTATTTCTACAGAGATTTTTTGCCAAGTACTTTCTCTAAGTGTATCTCCTGCTTCTTTATTCACTGCACGAACAAGTAATTAAGAGAAATCAATGTTTGCATTGAAACTGTGAGAATTTAGATTCGTGGAAAGACCTATTGATACTATTCTGGTGGTGGTGTTAGTCGGATCAGTAAATGATTCCTTTTTTTTTTCTTTTCCTTCCTCTTTTAAAGAAGTTGARTATCACTTGACTGCTTCTTTATGTTTTTTAAACACAAAAACTCTTGTCACAAAATCAGAATTGATGGAGCAGGAGGGTTTAAATCCCTCTGTTTTTCCCAAGGGGAACCCAGTGGGACTCTTAGAACACCCCACATGTGATGCCTCATCCCTCCTGCACCAACTTCACCATCTTYTCCTCTTCCCTCCTGCCCCAGTCTCACAACCTGCACAAGACTCCAGCAGAGCACCCACTCCATGAGATTTAAGAGCTATGTGGCGGAGACTGGCTGATGGCAGCACAGGTTGATCCACTCCCCCTTTTTCATCCCCCCGCACCTTCTTCTGCACAAAGAGGAGTCAGCATGGCTTGTGATCCTCCTGCACAGCCATTGAATGTGAAGCGAGCTCCTGGCGCCATGTGAAAGTCATCGCCAGCACAACTTTTATCTGAGTATAATGGTTTGTCTGTAGTCAGCGACGTACCGTATTTACTGACTCTGGGCCTCCTGGAATAAGGCATGGTCAGCTCATAGCTCRTAGCCCAGCAGCCGACGAACAGAGGAATGAACCTGTGACCTCRACTCTCTGCAGTGCTGTAGAAAAATCTGCCTTTCTCATGCAAATGCGCCTCCCGTTTCCTGGTTTTAGCAGAGATGATGTCATGCAGGGAGCAACCCCATCGGTGCCAAAAAGCATGCAAAGCGCTCGGGGATGGGAAGCCCACGGAGGCTGGAAAGAAAGTCACCACGGTTAGTGGGGATTAGAATCCAGCAATATTAAATATCATGTGCTCTGCTCATTCGTGGTACCTTCGGGGAGATATGGACAGAGTTTTCATGTGTCTCTTTAGGTTATTGTTAAGGTAAAAAAAGTGTTCACCCTCAAAGTCTTGGGAGCACTGAAAAAATTTTCTTGTTGTGCTTCTTGAAAAATACTCTCATTTATTTTTCATTTTTCTGTGATTCAATATCAACTAAATTTTCTCACCCAAAGATATAATGTACTGCTTGTCAATACCAGTTAAAATCATGTGGCTACAGAGAAGGGCCTCATTGGAAGTGTTTTCTTTTGGCACCCAGCTGTACTTTTTGATTTATTGTAGAGTGATTGCTTGCCAGTTACCGCAGTAAGTAAGCCCACATCCAAAAATATGACAAGAACCTGGAAAGCAAAACCCATGGTGTTTAATTAAAAAACCATTGCTTGCTTTTTTTTTTTTTTTTTTAGGAAAGTCACCTGGGATTTTTCCTTAATGTTTTGGGGAACAATGTACTTAGAAGCTGAACAGTTAATTAGTTATTGATTAAAAATCTATTGTGGCGATAGTCTGAGTGTGTTGTGTTACACTTTAAGGGGGAAAAAGAAAGTCTGAAAGTGAAGTAATGGGAAAAAGCCGGTAACGTTTTTATAATCCAAGAAAGGATTTTACAAAGCTTTCTCTTCTTCTACATGCCAAGATACAGCCAGAATTAGCATGTTCTAAAAATAATAAGAAAATCTCTTAATTATTTATATCCGCTTACTTGATTATTCATTAGAACATTCTCGTTGTTGCTTTAAAGACAAAACAGAAATTTACTGCTATCRAATCTATTTTTGTATTTCAACTCGTTATAGCAAAAATGGACCAAAGTGTGCACAAGCCATATGGGGACATCCTTTTCAGCACTCAGAGGACAGCATGGAAAACAAAAAGAGAGCATTCAAACAAGTAATAATCAGAATTTATAAACCAAAGCATGTACATCAGCTTTATTTACTAAGGCTATGAACCTCCAAGGTTTTATATCAACGGACATCTTGGAGTACATAAAGACTTTCTAGAATCACAGCCTGTGTTATTATTAGGTGCTGAATTCAAATGTTTAGGCCGTTGCAGAAATGAAAGAACATGCAAGTGTACAGAAAGGTAGCAAAATCTTTCTTTTTTTTTTTTTTTCTGAAAAGAGTGAATTTTGAAGATTCCTCCTGCCATCTTATGCGTTTTGAAGAYGTAGCTAGATCAAGTCCTCAGCTGGTATGAAGTAGAATAGCTCTACTAAAGTAAATAACTCCCTTCCAAAGTATACAGCATGAACTTTTAGCCCTGAAGGCAGAGTTGGGACAGCAGAAAATACAGTAATTTAAATTCCCCAACCAGAACAGATCAATCACCACGGAAAGAAAAGAAGGGGCCCAGGACTCCATAGAGCTGACTTAAGATTAAATCAAAAAGGGCCTATAGTACATGGGAGGTGAAGATGGATTAGTTCAAACAGGGCACCGTCTCACGATTAAACGTGATGAGGATTCAGAAATGTGTTTTCCTCTGTGTGCATTCCGCAAGGAATCACACAGAGAAGGGTACGGGGAAACCTTCTACCCACACAATAAAAGGTTCAGATGCACGTGAAGTGTCCCAGGGCCCACTTGGGCATTTTCTGCCCAACTTTCTGCTTCATCTGGTAGATGTCACCCACAACGTGCMGAAGATGAAGGCTTAATTTAATATTCCAGCTCTTTGGATTCAACTCCACATCTCTTTTCACTCAACAGAGTAGCAAAGCCATCAAGCTGTCTGCTTCTCAGAAAGAGGGTCTGTGTGAAAGGGCATTTTCTACTCCTTTTGTTGCCACTGCACATCAGAGACTATAGGATTCATTTGACCAGAAAAAAAGAGACTGAAAGGAAACGTGACCYTCTCTCCTAGTGGTTTGAAGAGTCACCTTGGCTAGTTAATGTTACGTGATGAACACCAGCTGGGTAYGAGACACAGGCTTTGTGGACAAGGATGTGCCCTCTTTTACATGAAACAGTTCACAGATAAAACTGTGAAAGTTAAAGAACTTATGAAGTATGCTGCCATGCATGATTTCGTCTAATGACTCATGTAGGCAGCAGAGCAATTTGTAAAATGTAATGCTTAATGTGTTGGTTACTTGAAAATATGCAGTTAAAATCTGGACCATACTAATGAATTAATGCTCTTTTTAAATATTACAGAATATTTACTCTTCAGGCAGTGGTGGCACGTACCTCTGAGTGGGAGTTTCATGGGGGGCTGAATTCCAACCTTCCTCTGGATTAAATTGTTCAACTAATTGCACTTWTTCATTTGTTTCAATGGGCTCACTTGGAGAAAAAGATCCTACTGAAGGGCAAGAGACAATTTAAGCTCCAGACCCCATTTAAGTTCAGCACGTGTTCAAGAATAAAACTCTTTTTCTGATTAAAGAAAACTCTTGTAACATGAACCTTAGTCTTACCTCCAACCTTTATATCCCTTTTTTTTTCACTCTTTCTGATGATGTCCCCAATAAATTACAATAAGGAGAGGGCACCCTTACAAATACTGAATATTCACTCTGTAACATTTACCAGGACCTGATCATTAATACAAAAACGTATCTTATTGTCCTACTTTTTGGTAAAGATATTATTTTCTGGGGCTGATCACACATTACCAAAGGTGTTTGCCACTATCAAGCATGAATTTAAGAACTCTGGTGGAGTTGGATGAGCTCTAAATCAGAAGCAAAAGGCAGTTACAGGATCTCTCAAATCCTAAACTGTAAGGGCTGGTCCTGGAACTGAAGTCACACTAGATTTGAAAGGAGAATGTTCTAACAAAAGGAGAAAGTTGCTCTAAATGATCATAGTTGTCTTTCTGCCTTAATCTTGCATCCAGAAAACGGTCACCCATATGTTTACACAGAGCTACAAGGACACATCTGTAGGTGCCCACTGCAGGACCAAGGTTGTGGTGTGCAGCAAGGTAAGGTGTCAAGACAGTCCACTGGCAAAACATACTAATACTATTTGCCCTTTGCCACATAGCTCCCTATAGTCTACTCTCACTGATTTTTGCATGATATTTCTTATATCTTATTCAATTATTTAAAATAATAATTACTTATTTATATCCTCTGTTATCCAAAACTAAAGGGTAAAGAAAACAAAGTGATAGAGTATTAAAACCATAAATAACACCTAATAACTCCCAGCAAGAATAGGCAGTGGTTTTACAAGACGAAAGGCGAGACAGACACATAAAACAAGACAAAGGAAAGATTTTTATGATGAGATTTAAAACAAGAATCATAAAAATGAATATGGAAGGAAAGAAGTAAAAAAAGTTGGACCTGATACAGAAAATATTTTGAAATGGCAACAGGCAAGAAGATACATCAAGGTGGTTTGAAAACAATGAACTGGCAAAGACACGAAGACAGGAAACATTCAGCTAAAGCACAGCAATTTCTGTAATGCTGAGAGCTTTAAAACAAAGCCACTAAAATAAAGAAAATAAGAAGAAAATGCATGAAACAAAAGATACAGCAGTACTTAAACATGRAACCTAGTCATGGCTGCACTAAGGTAGATGAGGAGGCTGAAAAGGTCACTGGCTGAACCAACCTTTCACTCAAGGATCAGTCCAGCTAGCTGCCACAATTTGCTCTCTTATAATACATGCCTAGAATGCTGCAGTATTTTGGAGAGGCAACTCCAGAAATTACCACTAGAGAAAGGAACTGATGAAGGAAAAATACTACCATGGCCCAGAGAATGATACTAAGTTTCACTCCACGGACTCCTGGCAAATTAGAACTAGAGAAAGCAAACAGAAAGAGAAATGCAGACATATGAAGGAAAGGACAAATAAAACAAATAAATCCAATAATTAAAAAAACACAGATGCAGTCACAAACATATACATGCATAATTGTTTTGTCTCCACTTAAACTGTAAAGCAACATGAGAGATTTCTGAACGCACTTCAATGAGGAGAGGAACAGCTCTTTTTGAAAATCTACCCGTCAATTCATCTGACTTACAGAAAGCTAGAAAGGGACGATAATAAACTGTTGATAAGTTCCTGACTGACCTTGATCTCTGGAAAGAATGTACAGCTGCCGTGTTTGCCTGGAAATTTTGTCTGTTCAAATCCTTTTGTGGCAATAATGTCCTACGCGTGAGCACAGAAGACTTAAATTCGTGAAATCCAAATGAGACTTCACTGTTGTTTATCGCTTGTTCCAGCAAGCCAGAATAAGTGTTTCATGTATCATGTATGCACATTCAACAGGAGGAAAGTTGCTACATAGATCTCTGTCTCCTTGCTACGTGTACTGGACTGTAGCAAGAAATAGATTTTCAAGACCACAGGAACGCAAGGCCATAGATTCGGAGTTTATGATCACAGTGTAAGGACATCATTTCCAGGCTATTCCTTATATTGTGACACAAAGGAAAATCTTTTCCCTTTTCTTTGAGAGTAGGATTTATGCCAAACCCCCAACTAACTTTGGACAATTGCCTTTCAATACTCTCTAGTGTAGTGCCTAGCATGATGTTGATTTTACATCTGTTGGAATAATAACACAAAGAACTCATAATAGGCTTTCTAAGTGAAATGATAGCTCCAGCCATCTGGAAATAGTTATAAGGTTTATATATGCACTTCTGATTTTCCAAGAGTATTCCTATCAAGCATTCAGTGCAAAACTCGAGAGTACAAGAACAATCTGCATGCTCTTGCTTCTTGCTTCTCCATACATATAGAATCATAGAATCATAGAATGCTTAGGGTTGGAAGGGACCTGTAGAGGTCATCTAGTCCAACCCCCCTGCACACGCAGGGTCTCCTAGAGCATGTGGCACAGGGTGGTGTCCAGGCGGGTTTTGAAGATCTCCAGAGAAGGAGACTCCACCACATATGACATATACAGGGGCTTCTACATGCTTATTTTTATTTATTTATTTTTCAAATGGAAGAAATTGCTGAGTGCTTTGGTGCTCAATGTTAACCTAAGTAGTCTGCCTGTGCTACTGCACAGCACATCTTTCACCACTCTGTGCTGCTAAAGTTTCACCCAAATATCTGTGCGCTGACTCATGTCTTCTAGCATCGTTCAGGAGCCACTGCTCCCACCTGACCAGTTCCTCATGGATCCCTTTGATATCTTGACCAGAGACCATAAGTCCGGGTAAGTGGTCCAGTGGTAACTGTCCTACTCAATTGCAATGTATCTATGGTCCTCTGGAGCAAAGATTATATCTTCAAATATTGAGATTCCACTTAAAAAAACATGATGAGTACTCTCGTTTTAGAAAGAACATTTCACTATAGACTTTGCCCTAGCAAAGGGCTCAGGATTTATTTTCACCATTTGCCTGAATCATGATGTTTTTCCCTCTCTGGAACTTTAGATGAGATGCATGGTTGCTACACAACAACCCATGGTCCAGCCTGTTGGGTTTTATCCCAGTATTGAACAAGACAACCTGTGGCTGAGAGACATTCATAAGAATGAAATATTACCCACTCACAGCATTTGGGCTCATCACTGCTCAGTTTAATGCCAAACTTACAGATGTGAAACCCATGTGCTCCCATCCTCAGTGTGGTCATCTTGTCCCCTCTGAACACATCATCCCTGGACGTTACGAGCATTAGCTCCTTGGCATTTGCCTGGCTCCACTGTATACAGTATCTAATCTGAATTTCCTGTATCCATTTCCATTTGAATCGGTGATCCTAACAATGAGGTTACCCAGAGCACCCGAGGGGACATGCCAGGCTGAGATACAAAGCCTCATTGAGAAGGAGCTATCAATTAGCAGCTGCACATTTACTATTCAAGCAGCATTAGAAAGTAATTAAATTTAAGCGGCCCTTCATTCAAAGCTGCAGGGGCAAGTAAATAAACTTAACAGAAGCCACAGCTATTAAATGAAGATGTATGGCCCAGGCAGTCAATGGCAGTAAAAGGTTTCTGAGGAAAGAAACTCTTTCARATTGGCCTTTGGGAGGGGGCAAGGCAGTGGACCCTGACTGCAGAAACCTTGCGCTAGACTTTGCAAGTGCTCGTTGGGGGCATTGGAAAGTGCTTTGTCCTTAACAAAAGCGACTGCAGCTAGAAAACCACAGCGTAACCTCTGTGAACTGACTGCACTTATTCTCTGGGCACAGGATGAATTTTCCAAGGTTTTACAAGGAAGTCTTTTAATTACTTTACAAGTTCCAGTGAATTAAACTGAACATCCTAAAAACACACAGGTGAGTGTTGTGGTGCGGATGTGCATGGTTAGAGCAGCTGTGCGAGATATAACTTCTTTTTGACGATGTCTGCAGGACGCAGGGGAAAAAAATCTTAGTGCTTTTAACAAATCGGTTTCATTTCATCTGCGTTGAAGGTATTCCAGTGCTTTTGTGAAAAGCACATTGGTATTGCACAACATACTACAGGGAGGAGTTAAAATTCCGTTAGCGTCAAGAGCATGCATGCACTTTCCAATCTTGGCTTTTTCATGTTTAACCATTTATTTACTGGATTTAGAGGTTTGTTTCCTGTCCGTGGTAAATAAGCAAGATTATATGTTATTTTTTCTTGGTCTGGAGCCTACAAACAAGATGGATCTCTAACAGCTCTTGGCTCAGTCCTAAATCTTTCCTTCTCTTCATGCAGCAATTTTACACCTACACCTTCTAGGCAAATCTATAACACAGGCAATGCAGCTCATGCACTAGGGAGTCTTGGATACTTGGATGCAAGAGACTCTTGTGGGGTTTAGTTCCCAAAGCAAATAGCCTTACTTTGCTCACTATCTTTTGCTGGTGCTATTTGCTCCTCTGGTCTCTTTCATATTTTGTTCTATTTCATTCTGTTCTATTCTGTTCAGTTTGAAATCATTTAATTTGAATTTTCAAGACTATTAAAGGAATCCACCTCAGCCATATTTTTGCTATCTTCACATTAGATGTGCAGTCTGAGCTGTTGCTTATATTCCCTTTATTGTCAATGGAGATGGTTTAGGGCCTCTCCTGCGAGATCCTTATGATCCTGTCCTTAAGATTGTCTGGAGATGCATCCATTAAGGTTCAGGCTAGACACCTGGCTAAGGGCAGGCCATGCTTGCTGTCCTTTTTGTATGGTGGAAGAGGCTTAAAATAACTCCTCCTCCCTGAAATCTTGCTCTTACTCAGAATTCATCTCATAGAAACAAGGCAAAGCTCTGGAATAGATGCCTACATTTCACACTTACAACTTACACTAGCTGGTGGCAAGAAGGCATTGGCTCATATGTTCCTCTCATCAAAATGCATTTTCAACTTGTTTTTTTTCTTCTGTGTGTTTATTTTTTACAGTAAACTTTACTGTTGTACAAGGAATCTTATAACCCAGCAGTCAACTTCTAAACTATCTACTAAACAATGGGTCAGGAAGGGTCAGGATGCATTTCAAGGGCACTGCCCTGTGATTTGGTAGGACTAAAGGACTGAACTTTGTTTTACAACCTTTCAAGGCACCCTTTTAACAATTCACCCATGATTGTCCAAAAAGATTATCAAATAGGAGCTATTTTGTACTTGATATAACGTATTTAAAATCACAAAACACTTGCAAAACACTTAAAGTCAGAACTGTCAGATTGTAACCCCCTAGCTAACATTATGATAATCGCTAGAAATTATCTAGCAAATACCAATTTTACGCATCAGAACCCTGACACTAGTGTTTCTGGACAGCTGAGACAGCACTTTAGGAGCCTTATGGAATATCCTCATACATACATACAAAACTGTGATAATGTTGACCATGGAACGTAGGTTTCTTAAGCGGCTATATGTACAAAATCATACTGTATCATTGTACATTCTCTTTCCTATCAAACTTGATGATTAAACTGAAAATATTTATTTCAGATTTTTTATCCATTGATTTTTGCAAGCCTTCTTGAAAATATGCTTTCCTTTACCGTTTCCAGATTTACACTTTGTTCAGCTTTCCTCTGCCTGAATTTTTCTATGTAGACCCCTGTTCTGTAGTACATGCTATCTCTGGTTTCAGATTCTTTTTTCATCCCTCATCCATTTTCTGAAAAAAAAAAAAAAAAAAAAAAAAAAAAAAGCAAACTTTCTTTTTTCAAAGGTTTGTTTTTAGTTCTGTCTCAAGGTTGGGCACTGCTTATATTTGTGCTCAAGGTGGCAAGCAAGCAGTCTCCCTTGCTCCACATACTAATCCATTCTTGCCTGTACGTGTCAGAGCTCAGTTTTGCTTTGACTCTGTATGATTTTTGATCTGGTAATCCTGTCCACTGAGAACTGAGTTTTCTCTCCAACATGTTGTGAACGATCTGTCTCTATTCTGCAGACTGACACCATTTTACATATTTTTTCTAAACCTCAGGCAAGATCTTATCTTTTTCTGTACCATTCCTCTGAACCCCCCTGGAAACTAACCTTAAATTATGAGTGCTACAGACTCCCTTCCCACAAGAAAACAAAACCAAAACAAAACAACAAAAAAAAAACCCAAACAAACTTTGCATGTGTGACTGAATAATTTCAGAACTTTTATAAAGGCTTCAAATGGTGCTCCTTCCTTTTGGTTTCATGTATGAACCTTATCTCTCACTGCTGTTATTCTTTCTAGTGATACAGGAAGCCTTAGGACACACATCTAATAAAAAGTCTTGTTCTTCCTTACCTATGTTAGGCTGTTACACAAATCCAGTGGCACAGACCTGGCAATGCTAAAATAAGAAAAAAAAAAAATCTCTTGTTCATCTTTTTATCTCATAGTGCAGTCTATTTTCCTGCTTAAACAGCTACTGGGTATCCACTGTGGTGCTAAAGCCTCTCTCACGACTTCTTCCCCAGCAGTCTTATTTCTTATTATTAGGTAACAGTCCTTATCAGTGAGTTTTATGTCTTGCCATACAACAAAATTGAGTCTTCATTAGAGCAATACGTTAACTAATGTAAAAATCAGAAGTTTTTGGAAACGGTAAGTAAGTGTCGTTAGTGGCCTCCCCAGGAATAAATTTTCTAGCAAAAAGTAAGAGGAAGATATTGTAGTATGTTCTTGGCCTATCCTACTAGTATTTCACATGGGCTTTCACCTTCATCCTTCTACATGCATTGGGTTAAAATCTCTGGATGTTTCACTATAGCTTTCCAGATTACCTCTGTAGACCAGCCCTCAGCACAAAGTGTGTTCAGCTGCCAAAAAGCATCACAAATGACAAAATCAGAGGAGATATGAAGCTCCCTGATCCCACCCAAGATATCCTACCTCACTATCACTTGTCAGAGAGTCAGTTACCAGAAGATGCTGATATTTTTTGGCTTGATCTTGCTGTCAGCCTCCCTATCCATAGGAAAAAGTGGAAAATCCCACTAGCACGAAGAAGGAAGTCTGACCTTTCAAAATGGCACTCTTAAAAATCTGATGTCAATCGCAGTCTGAACACTGCACCTTAACAATGCACAGGTCTCCACATTAAATAGAAATAAGCCCCATTAAAGCAGGTATAAATGCCAGCCTTTGTTTGTCTTTTTATACCTTTTTTAAGGATTCAAACAACTGTTTCTTTTATATGAAATCCTTCAGGTCTGTGATGCCTTAAAATGTTTAATATATTTGACACGACACATTATTCTGTGTCACTTTCTGTTACACAGGCTGCTTCTTCAGCTTGTATGACACAGTGTCACAGAGGAGAGATATCAGAAGGAATTATGGAAAAGGAAATACACATTTGAATTTTACGAGGGTAGCTAGGATAGGAAGCAAGGGAAGATGCATTGCATGTATGATAGGCTATAGAGTAACATCCTTTATGCTGGGCAGGAAAAGGCAATAGTATGAGGTGGTCTGCAAATGTCTCTCTTTGGCTGTAAAAGAGCCAGATTTTTCTAAAATGATCACTATTCACAGTAAGAACCCAATTTTTTGGGGTAGTTAATGGAACTAGTGGAAACTGGTAGGAGCTGAGCGCTCCCTGAAAAAGCAATCACTTCATTTAGAAGCTTAAACCCATGCTGAGTGTTTTTGAAAATTTAGTCGTTATATTATTTATTAAAAACTTGCTCAAAGACAAGGCAAGTAGGCCAAGCAGCCAGGCACTTTCTAAAGAAGAATACATCAGGTGCTCTGTGCATCTGGACTGGCTGTGATATCTCTTTCAGGAAATCACTGGCAAACGGGTGGCAGATAAGGAGTACGGAGCAGGAAATCATCAGCAGGTTTTGTTCTGCGAGCTGTTCCAGCAATGCTGAGACAATATTGGCTGTACTCCCACAAGGCACAATAATGCAGTGGTTCAGGAAGCCTGACATTAGTTCACAAAAATCTGATGATACCCACCGAATTTCCCAGTGCTGTGATAATGTTTCAGCTGGAGCTTCAGCCAGCCAGGCACTTAATTTGCTTCCTGCAAAATCCTTTCAAAGTAGACAGAAACAAATCCACAGCAAAGCAGTGCTCAGACCTGTTGTGTATCCAGCAGGGATGTGGAGGTGGGACACAAAGCATGAATATTATCCCAACTTTAGTGCTCCCTCATGGACTAGTTGCAGAACTCGTAGATACTTTCCCTCCCTAGTGGTCTTGGGGCAAATGAGCCCAAATCAACCATTGGAGAAGCCCATGTCTGTGCTTGGGTTTTACCAATCAGCTGCATACTGCATGTCCAGCACTATGCATTTGGGGAGATACTTCAAGAAATCAGTCAGATATTACACACTTAAAGTTGAGGACGGATATTCCCAGGCATTATGGTCAGACTGTCTGGGTAAGGAGCTGATCAAAGCCTTCAAGAATGATGCAACCTGAAAAAAAAAAAAAGGAGAGATTTGCAGAATCGTTTGATATCACCAGTTTTGGTGCATTTGGGTTTCTTTAGATATTATCTCCTATTCAAGATGACATTTCTTTCTAGCTGGATGAAGAAGTGTGGGAACATATATGAATTTTCTGGCATTCCATCAAACTGCCAGCAAGAGCTTTGACTGGACTCTGGACATGCAGAAATGCAGAAACACCTGCCATAGCATTAGTCTCTGAAGTATACAATGCTGGCACACATTTCTAGCCAGGAAATGGGGTAAAAAAATTATCTGGCTACTCTATCGCTGGACCAAACCCTAGGGCCATGATCAATTTGCAACATAAAACTGGGGATTTTATAATCTTTGACTAGGCACAGGAAGGTCTCAGTCACATTGTCAAAGAAGGGGATTTGGGAATACGTTGTCCCCCTTATCAGTCAATTCAGTAAAGGCTGGCTTTAGATTTCCCAAATGTCCTTTATTTACCACTGAAGGCAGTGGGACACCTCCACTTAATTAACAACCATGTAAGTGGCTCTGTCCTTCAAAGTTAGCAGTAGAGTATTTCAGTCCCTCTCCAGAAAACTGCCTCGTTGAACTGCAGAGTATCTCCTTGTCTGAGTCCTCATCTTTCTAACCTCATAAGCTTACTTATTTTGGTTAAGCGGGACTAGCTGCCTCCTGCATCTTTTGAAGTCCCACATTCCTCACTATGTATTGCTTCTTGAACACAAACTTCCCCCAAATCTTAAAAAAGAACCCAAAATCCCCTAATAAGACCAAGACTATTTGCTTTCTTTTGCTTTAAATAGTTGCATAGTCTTTGTAAAAACAACACATGCTTGAAATCTTGCCACTTTGTTACCTTTTCCCTACTGATACAGCAAAGCTGTATCAATGTTTGTAAAAATAAAGGAGGTTTATGAAATTTAATGCACGTTAGTTCATTACTGCAGAGTAAATCGGCTACAGTAATAATCATATTTTATCAAGCTGGCACTTAAAATTGGGCTATAAAAAGTTATTCTGGTTTGAAACTGAGCATGCAAAATTTGCAGTCAAATTAAAAGCAATTAAAAGGCAAAAGAAATGGGCTATTTTGGAATCACAGGACTAAAGTCACAACCAGTTTCAGACGTGATTTTAAAATTAGGAAACATAATTTTGAAAGAGGAGTGACTTTCCATACTGCCTGATTAGGTTTTCTGGTCAGCTTTCCAAGTGTCTATAATAATATTAACATTCACAAAGCAACTACTGAGCGAGTACAGTAATGCCATGCAGATCACTTGTAATTTTGCTGCCACAAAATATATAGCTTTAGAGCTACTTCACACTGCAGGTGTGAACATTGTTTGGAAAAAAATCTCCATCTGTTAAATAACAACATCTCTAAAAATATATTCAAATGTAAATTGTTCTAATACCCATAAAAAAATAAATCCTTATATACTCTAGCAACTATACCTATTGTCCAGAGGAAACTGAATTTTCTCATAGAGTTTTTTCTTATCATCAGCCCAATACCTCATGACTCCCAGTAGGAACATTTTGAGATGGATTTTGTATTAATACGTTTAATTATTGACTTACTCTGGATTACTTCTGCAGAGAAAGACCAAGCAGTTCTTCAAATGAACATAATTTGTCAAGTGCTAATGGCATACTCTGACTCCTGACAAACTGAAAGACAAGACAGGCATCAATATAATCAGCGTAATCACCCTCATATATAAAACTGTAGAGTTTCCCTTCTAAAATCACTGGCCTACTGTCCCAGAGATCCCTAACGAATCAAATTCAACCTCTTGATTAAATAAATATAAGCAGTGCATTCCAGACAGCTCCCTCATCCCAAGGAGATAGTACTGAAATCTGAAGCAAAGATTTGAACCGCGTAAAGATAATCAATGATTAAAAATACAGGTAAAGCTTAAAATAATAATTCCAAAGCCATGCAAAATTATCTTTCTTCAAGCTTTGTGGAAATACCATCATTCACTTTCAGCACTGCAGGGGCAATTTTCTGTCCAAAATCATCCTACTAATCAAAATGCAAGAAAATGATGGGGGAAAGTTAAAATAGGATTTCATTACAACGAAATAACCACAACTGCACTGTGGAAGAAAAATTTACCATCCCTTCAAAATAGAGATCAAACTGCTGGTCTACCCAACTCTCTTAACACAGAGCATATATAAAATTGTGCATTAAGAAGAAGTAGCTAAGGGTTTGCTTCTGACAGCTGCAGAGTGCCTGCCTTCTGATGCTCAGAAGCTGCTGTGATCCTGTTCTAAATGTATGATTTTCACAGAGAGCAGAATAACTGAAAAAAGGCTCTTTAACCTCAGATAAATACTAGTTTACCAACTTCAGATTCTGATTTAAACTAAAACAAGATGATATTTTTCATTTAAACTTTGTTTATTTTTTAGACATGAATATATTTAAGTTTAAGGAACATTTTTGTTTGTTCAATTTTATTGCCAGTTTTCCATAACTGAAACTGGAGAAGCTAAACAATTTTTCTGAAAAACTAATTCTGTCTGGGTACAAACTCAGTGTTTGACTGAGATGCAACAGGAATATTTCATTTGATGTCAGATGCTTTTCGGAGTAACAATTTGGCTAACCAAGTCGGATGCCTCTCCAAACTCCTGCAGGTCTTTCTAAAATGAACTATGATCAAATTCTTAGCCTGGGAATATTGTTTTTGCCATTGCCTTGGTTAAAGTCCTCTCAAAATGGCAGTGAATACAGATGAAGAAGTTATTTAGCCCTGCACACCAAATTATTATTATTCACTTTACACTTACGAAAATTGATACATTAATGTTGACTTTAAGCATAAACTTTTGGAATTTAAGTACATTTGAGCCACAACGTCTGAAATATATGACTGAAATATAGCTATTCTGATATTGCTTTTGCAGTCATTGTGTATGTTCTAAATATCAAGTCAGTTCTGGAATTCAAAACATTTCTGTGCGTGCATATTTGTTTGTTTGTTGACTATATGTTGTTGTAGTCTGTAGAGAATAAACTTCAGACTGCAATGATGGATTAAATCATATATTTTATGCAGAGGAAAGTATTAAAACAGATTTTTTTTTCTTCAGATTAGGTATGTGCTTATTGCAAACATTAGAACTATGTATGTATTATATACGGTAAAAAGGTAATTCACTCAGTTTAACATATCCCATTTAAATCTTTGTGCTTAATTTTACGCAGATTATCAAGTAAATACAGCTAAGTATAATAAGACACAGCACTGCCAAAGACTACTAAGGATTTTGTGTACATGAGAAAATTAACTGGCACTGGAACACCTTTTTTTTTTCTTTAGGTGACTATGCCCAGATAACTCTCTGCATGGTTTTTTTTCTACAATGAATGTGGAGTGATTCTGGAGTGATTATTCCCCTTTGGTAGCAGAGTAATTATTCTGGAATACAATCACTTTTATTCTGGAACTGATTGTCTGCACTGGGGAGTTATTCCAGAACAGTTAAATTATACCAGAATAGCTATAACGGAAGTTATTACAGCATAGTTCTGCTGGTTAATTTCCCCAGTGTAGCACTGGCCAAAGGTTGAATTGCACCAGAATGCATTATACATAATTATGTGATTGATTGCTGTTGAGAGGCATTTTAAAAGGGAATGATCCCCATTTATGATCATTTCTCACACTCTTCTTCCCCCCCAAAATATAAAATCCTGTATTTCACAAAAGCCCTGCAGGTAAGAAAGCTTTGACAAAGCACAGAATGAGTTCCAGACCAGCACATTAAACTACTGTAGCAAATTCTACAAAATTAGAGGGAACATCTGCAATTGGCATTAGCTTGTTTACTGTCTTCTACATATGTCACCTATATCATGAGGTCCTCCCCTCCATTCCTAGCGACAACTGTCATAGTCCTCAGGAAACAAAAGCCTCTCACATCTGCTATTGTTAAGCTAGGCTGCTCTAATAGGTTTGGCTGTACATCCTGCAAAGTGTGAAAAGCTCAGGAACATCATGTGAACTCATCTTCCTGAAACAAGTCTTTCACTTGGTCCCTCACCTAGATAGTGAAGGGATAAAGAGAAAGCTTTAAACACTTGAGAACAGGTTATTAGAGGTGATAAAATGGAATAAACTGAAGGAATGTAGATAGAAGATCAGATCTCAGCTTGGTGACACAATGATAATGTGCTGAGAATAAGCTTGTGGGGTTTTGTCAGGCCCCCACCTAAGGCTTTTCTCACCCTTTCAGTAATAAGAGCCGTGCATGAGGCTGAGCTCCAGGATTTGGACTTTATTTTCACTAAAAAACCCTAAGGCTCTTCCATTCTATTAGACCTGAGGACAGAGTTTGCTTCATTTTGCTATGGTATAAATCAATCCAGCCCTCAGGTCATTTGAAAATCTGAGTCCTCCAAACCCCAGAACACATTTTAGGGATGTTGAGTTAAATGAATGTTACTGCCATGAGTGCAGTCCCATGATGCAGGATTCTGGTGCAGCTCTGGACGCTGCTGAAAGAAACCATAACCCTTATGGACTTTGATATAGTGCAAATACAGAGCTTGCAATTTTCGCCTTATTTAATATAAGGCGACTGAAATTGGTGTGGTTGCAGTGACTTCAGCTTATTAAGCGTTCTTGCTATACCTATAACTTTTGGGTGGTCAGGCCAAGACACCAAGCCAATGCTTTAGTTGAGCACTAGATTAAAACAAAATCAAGCTAATTCAGAAGGGATCAGAGAGGATGCTATATGTGATCTGCTGCTTTAAGCAAAATGTTTATGTACGCCACATGGTGTTACTGAAGCTATAGTCAGGCACAAAGAAATCACTGTTTCATTACCCTGGTTGACCATCTGGACACTGGTACTGATTTCCCTCCAGCTCTTGGTGTAACATTAAAGTTACTTTATCATTTGGTGCCAAACATGTCACCAAACACGCTATGGTAACCTGGGTTAGCATCTTACTCCAAAGAAGCGTCATTGTTACTCAGCAGTTCTCATAAATTCAAAGACTTCCATGTTACCAAGGTCTGCTTTGATCTTTTGAGTATGACCCCTTCACAACATAGGCCTTGGCCAATGCTTTTCAATAGCCAAGGAACATGCAAAAAACCAAAATAAGATGCCACATGTCGTGTGCTCTTCTCCAAGGGACTTGATTACCACTTTATCCCTAAGCCACAAGTCTGAGGACACTTTTTTCTGCCCTTTAATAGCTTCTTGGTTAGCAAAAACAGACTCAAGAGGGATAGTACTTTTCTCAGGACTGTTTGTGAGGGGTACTAGCACATTAAATGTCAACTAGAAGAGAAATTTTCTCATTGGAATTGTTTGCTATTGTGTTGTACCATGCAATATGACTGCTTATCTCAGGYTGCAGAGGTTATTTGCTGCAGAGGAGGCTGAGAATGTCATTAGTGCACTGTGCCCTGAGATAACCCTCAGCATATCATTAAACCATCTAACGACTGTATGGCCCATTGACCTCCATCATTCATTTGCTAACAATGTTGGTTATTTACAGGCACCAGGAAAATTACTGCTGTGTTACTACTCACCCTTCTCTTACTGAGGCCACCACAATTTTGGGTGATATCTGAAAGGAAAAAAATCCAAAAGCCAGTAAATAGAGTTTAATGATATGATCCGGTAAGCACATGAATTAAGTCGAGGGTCGGTTTACTGTGATTTGCCCTCTCCATTGCATCCCTGCATCCTAGTAGATCACTGTTGTCACTGAAATATTTTCAGGTAGCAATCTGAGTTCTGTTTCCACTAGTTACCTTCTTTTAATCTTTTTTTTTCCCTTTCCCTTTTTTTTTTTTTTGTTTTAATTTTAAAGTGTGTTATACAGCAATCTGGAATGGAAATGCATCCAATGATGGAGCAAACTTAATACATAAATAATTGGCATCTGAGCTGAAAATGTTACTTTATTCCAAGACTGATAAAATACAGCAATTGGAATTTTTAAACTATTATCTTTTTCTGCTAAAGAGAAGTATTTGCTACCACTCCCATTAATGCACTTTTGCTATTAAACCAGGTATTTTCAAAGCCACTTAAGGCTATTAGGCAGTTAAACTCACTGGAAATGAAAGGTATTTGGCTTTGGCTTCTGTTTGTTTGTGGTGTTTTCGTGCAGGGAGGAGGAGGAGGGAGTGAAGATAAGGTAGCTGTCCATTTAAACTATTTTGCAGTTAAATCCTAACGGTTAAAACTGGCTGTGCTTTTCAGTAAACAGTAAGCTTTCCTGTGGTCAAAGGAAGGCTCAGGAGGCCAAATTAGTCTGCTCCTAATCCCAATCATAAATAATTGAACTTTTGTGTAAATGACGAGTAACGAAGAATAAGAAATATATGGAGAGTAATATTCCAATCACACGCTTGCTTGAAACCTCAGAGAGAGCTCTGCAAATTCCACTGCCTTCAGTGAATGATGACAGTACAGAACAACGTGTCGTGTACTGCTAGAATTAATTAGCATCGCTGGCTCCATTCAGGGATGACCAGATGTCCGCAGCCAAAGCAGGACGCCTATCCCTGCCTGCCAGGATTTCAGAAGTGATAGGACAACAGTGTGCAAACAGAGCCAAATTATGTTGGTACTGCAAAAACTGCTTCAGTGTTTGGGGTTTTCCTGTGCAAATGGGAGAAGCGATGTAATCAAGGGTGCTCTTACAGCTCCCATGCCGTTTGTGGCTTGAGAAATTTTTATTCAATTACCAGACCTACTGAAGTGCTCCTTTCTGAAGTGGGAGTAGTTATGTTGGGTTGTTGAAAGTCTCGCTCATTACCACTTCAACACCTCAATTTACCTTTTGTAAAGTAAGGCTAATAAATAATAATACTGTAGAGGTAACAGTGGGAAATACACAGGAGTGTACAGCTGGGCTGCAGGTCCAGCAACAGTAAATAATGAGGCCAGCCATGGACGTTCTGGGCATCAACTCAAATCAGAATATAGAGTCCCACAGTTTTAAGATGTTACTAGCAAGACATGGCGTTAAGAGACCAAATAACACATTTTACAAAGGTGAATAAAACTGTAACCAGAGGGTCAGCAGTTGCAGAGTGGTAATATAAAGTTGATCATAATCTAGGATACACCAACAGCTGGAAGAAGCTTAGCATGAAGTGCAAAGGAATTACCACAGCTTAATGACATCTTGTGCATCAGCTCCTCTGGAATATGTTGCAGTGAAATTGACACTTTGTCCTTCCAGAAAGTAGAACTACTGTTTTTTAAGACACCAAATGCTCTGCTAATGGACAATGCAGTCTGCATGAAATTGGCATCTCTGCTCTGATCAGTAACAGATTTTTCGGGACTTGTAAGCTTGTCATAAAAATTTTATTTGACAAAAATCATAGTCCCTGACTGGTCATTTCAATGGCTACCTCCTTCTAACTTATGAAATCTCCTTTTTATAATTATTTTTAGACTGTGACAAAACTACTTCCTCTTTCTCTGGATCAACTGAATAAGAGAAGAAGTGTGAGAGTGAGCAGCCAGGAACCCAGTGAGACACTCATATCCTAGATAAAAAAAGAAAAAAAAAGTGAGAACAAACAATCATCTCTTAGCTGGGGCTTTATCTCTTCTGGATGCCAGCCCCGATGGATGCAGTCATTAAAAGCACAACATTGCTCTTCAATGGCGTTGATGTTAACCATGCTGGGTCCAGCACTTCTCCTTTTGGTATCCTTCGGTACTTTGTCGCTTCTCTGGCAGTCTGCAGAGGTGATAATTGTGTGTACAGCAGGTTTGCTGAGGATTTTATTTTACAAAAACTCAGTAGCTATGGCGTATTTCTGTCACAGCTTTTATTATGTTCCAGTGATGGTTTGACAATTTTTATTTTCAAATTGACAGTTCCGATAATGATGTACCACTCAGGAAATCTGTAAATCTTCTGGTGGATAAATCCTCTGTATATTTTTGTTTAATATATTTGGCAGTATTATAATGGTTTTAAAATTACATTTATTGTGTGTGTTACAGTGTGACAAGGGATGGATTTCAACCATTCATTTCCCAGGAAACACAGCATTATTACTTGATGCAGAAATACTGCTTTTACATATAGGCTACTTATCACAATTTAAACTTGCCCTCTGACAGTGATTCACATAAACCTTGCGTGCTCTGTGGCCAAACTGAAAAATGAAGCAGCACTGACTATTATGAGGCTCTCTTGCTGCAAGGGAGAATGTTCAGATTATAATTACATTAAAGCTATTTTATCCCATCCTAAGCTATGATCCTATTTCGTACTGTGCCATCAAAGTGTCCTCAAGTCTAAGGCAGGTCATCTCCCATCTGCACCCCCTGTCTGGCCTTGCAACTCTTTACATGTATTTCTCTCCAGCAGGTAGTCAGGGGTAGGAGACGAGTGGGGCAGGACACCTACCTTCTCTCTGTCCTTGAGTATCTTGAAAGAAGACTTTTTTTACCAAGTCCAAATCATTGAGCTCTGGTTTTACATCTAAAAGCTCCTTGAGCGGACTTAGCAAACAAGAGCACAGAAATGTATTGTAAGGGAAGGAATTATATTGTTACCAATCATGGAATGATGCAGGAATCCTTTCCACCAACTCCCCATTCAAGCCCCTTACAAACTGATTTCCATCTTTATGTCTCATTTAATATTGGGAGATGTCAGTAAAATGCCTTTCATTAGGGTTTTGAATACAATACAGGTCCATGGACCTTAGCCAGGCAGACATATGATTATTCTTCATAAGTTTGTCGCGATTGAAGTTCCAATTTTATGCGTCATTACAACAGATTTGCTTCAATCCACACTTACTAATTCCTGACTGAGCCCCTTCTTGGTGCTTCTCCAGGCTTTCCCCAAACTGCACTGTCATCAAGGAGACTTACAGCTCTTAAACAGCCTTTCTTATAAACTGAACATGTTTAAATTTGTTACCACAGCAAACGCATTCACTTTTCATAGCTTTGGCTTAAAGTATATCTTGAAAGATTGATGGCTTGTCAGATAATTGGCCAGCGTGGGTTAGTCAACAGACTGAAGGTGGATCTTCATGCTTGCCTTTCTTCGTCTCCTCCTATCTCATCCACTGTCCTTTAGTGAGGGGCTGCCTCCATATAACCACAGATCTCATTAATATGTGTGGTGGCAGATGTTAAACTGATGGCACGGTTTCCTCTCCCCTCTACCTATTCTTCCTCCACTGTTGCTGCAGAACCACGTTACCAATGGGAAAATATTCCATTCCAAAATGTTCCAGAAAGGGCAATGTTTCAAATCAATGAGAAGATTTTATTTTGTCTTTGATGTTTTTGATGTTTTTCTCCTGTGGCTTAGACCTCAGTATACCTTTATTCAGTGTGTGGATGAGAGGGCAAGAACAGGGAAAATTGATTTTCCCCTTCTTTCTCCTTTATTTTCCTAGTTAAATTTGCGGAACACTCTTTTTTGTTGTTGGTGAGTTTGTTTGGTTGTTTTTTCAAAAAAAAAAAGAGAAAGTGGCAAGAAGACCTCCTTTTATAGTCTGGTTTGAGAAAATCACATGTTGACAAAGTGTTAATGCAGAATCAGGTGATATATTTTTATCCAGAATGAAGGTCTCAGATGCAGACATTATATTAACACAGCTATAATGGAATACTACTTTTTTCTTACTAGCTGCAGCTAGATCTGCCAACTTTTCTCTACAAACAAGCCATCCTAACATCATACTTGGTTCTGCTGAACCCTTTGAGACAGCTGTCCTTGCCTATTAATTTCAAAGTGGTTGCCTAGTTAAACATATAGTGTGATGATTAATGTAATCTACTCTGGCTATGATGCCCCATCTCTACTAAGGACAAGAAGTTAGGCAGTCTGGAAGACCTGTTTCTTGCAAATGTTGAACCAGAGGCTTTAACTGAATGTGAACTCATGTGACGAATTTCAGTGCTCTAGTGAAATCCCAGCCGATTGCCCTTTGGCTTTACAGGGATGGAGGCAGGTATTTTTAGCCCAGTGTTGTTCTGTTCTCCATTTTTTAGGTTTTTCTTCACCCTATTTCTTCTGATGATGATAACTTATTTGGAAGATTGTTAATGCAGAGGATGGGAGTGTACATCTTGCATTCTCATTCTGCTTTTTCCAGGGACTTATTATGACTCCCTCATTAAGAATCATCTAGCTCCTATGCACTTTTTTTCTCCTTTTTTTTGTCTTAAATTTGTTTGCTCTTTTTTAAAAGACATGTTTATATTGCACTGCAGGTTCTCACACTGCCAATCAAAATTTCTCAGGTGTAAGTTAGCAGAGGATAGATTATACACTAAGCAAAAACTCAAATAGAAGTATTGTGAATGGTAAAAATGGCTAATATAATTCACTAGACTACAACTGTCATTAAATCATTTATGAAGCTATGCAAACTTTTTCTTTAAAAAATGTACCTTTGATCTTATTCATTGGGATTTTAAAGAAAGTAATTAGCATTCTTTCTCCCTTGGCACCATGTCTGATACTGCTTCTTCTTGCCTCAGAATCTTCTCTTAGACAAAAACCCACAATTTTATGAAAAAAAAAAAAAAAGGAAAATAAGTGTAGGTGGATAATACTAATTATGCCAAATGCTGTGATATAACTTCTCTTCCCCATCAGCAACTGTTCAGACAAGCTGATAAGTCACATTTATGAAGGTCACAACCACGTGATCCATTCCACAGAGCATGTTTGGCATTCTGCTGTATGTTGCCCATGGATTCATTTCACTCTGTGTTGACTCTAGAGTGGTGAGCACTTGTCTTCTAGAGCTGACGGTGCAGGTTGAAGAAAGTACTATTTTCTGCTGGCAATCACCCATCCAAAGGCATTTAAATCCATCTCTCTCCCTTCCCAAGAAAAAGTTTTGCAGTGTCCTGTCACATGGGAGCAGTCTCAAAATTGAAGCAGGTCACTAGCCAGAGATCAGAAGAAATCATGTTCATTCATGGATGTAACCTGCACCTCAGACTCCCACTGGAGATTTTCTTTTAAAGTACGTATCCTCATGACCCAAGACTATCCATTTTACATTGCACCAGAGATAACAGACTTTCCTGGAACAACAATAGACTAAAAAATGGCTTACAAGAAGAACTTGGATATTTGATACTATCACTTGATTTTTCTCTTTTCTTTGTATGACTGCATAATGATATGAAAATGCTCTTGGCACCTTAAAGCAAGACTCTCTCATTTGTATGGAGGACTAGGTTTTTTTGATCATTGAGATCAGTCTAAAGTGTTAGTTATCCGATTCAAACTATTCTTGCTTGTTGGTTTGCTTGGTAGTCAGCAGACAAATCTTCCCCTTATACCTCAGAAGGCTGAACTGCCCCTATGATTTTCCTAAATCGGGAGTGCCTAGCTGGGACAAGACACCAGTTTTCGCAAAGTGACTTCTAAGCAAGATAAAAACTACCCTAAATAAACAAAAAATATATTAAGGATCTTCAAAAACTACTATTTAAACAGCTATTTTTTAAAATGGCATTACTTTTTTTTTAAGTAAATATCTTACAGCAATTATTTTTCAGCATTTTATAAAAATATAGATTTATATGTAAAGTGCCTTTAGTCAAATTTTGTATTATTCTAAAACTGGTGAGATCTTTGAAAAAGCTCTTGGCTGAGTTTCTAATTCTCTGCTTAGCTGCTGTCAAAAATAGTGGTGAAAAATACTCTCCCCGTATCTTGGACTAAGATAATCCTACCCAATTCTAGCAGGCACAAGTATTATTTACCCATTCCATGGGTAGAAATCCAGCTAAAAGCAACAGCCAAGTATTTGGGTCCAAATTTTCATGGTCTTCAAGGTGCTGGGGAAAAAAAAAAAAAAAAGAATAAAACCACTTATTAAATTGGCCTATTTCCATTTAATTCAAAAGGATCACAGTTCATTTCATACATTTCTAGAAGTTATATTTATGCTGGAAATTACTCCAGAGCTTATTTAAATGAGTATTATTCCAGTCTACAATGACCAAGATGAGGAGGGATACCTATTTACAATATTCTTCTAGAACACTTCTCTCTAAAAATATTTACAAAAAAGGTTAGAATTGAAGTCTTACAGTTTCATCCTCTTCCAGGATGGCAACAGCAGATTCAACATGAGTAATCCTTTCCTAAATAAGTTCTATATTACTCAGTGAAACACATCCAATTAGTACATTCTAATTAATAAAATAAGTTAAAAGATGAGAAATTACATGTCCATCTCTAGGATTAGGCATATAAGAAATGGATGAATAAATAAAAAGCAACTAATGACACATTAAAAAGTTCAAAATGTGAAAAAAAAAAAAGAAAACACATAAATTTCAGAAAACAATGTTCAAATTTTGCTATGGATAAGTGACATGCTTCTCTGGGATGGGATTCAAGATATGATTTTAAATGTTAACCAAGGTGTCTGCATGATATTAAATCCAAACCTTTCACTGTCTCTCTCCCTGTTCCTCTTTCAGCACCTTTCTTTTTTTTTTTTTTTTTCCCTTCCAATGCTATTATTAAATAAAGGTTTTGAGCTTTTGAATCTGTCACTCTGAACATGGTGAAATCCTAATGATCAACCTCAGCTTGCCATCCAAGCAACCCCTTGCAACTAATAGCTGCATGTGGAGAAAACAAGACTCTTCCCTTTCCAGAGTGATTTGTTGGAAATGAATACAAACTATTAGCCGTGGCATTTCTGAAAAGCTTGACTGAGCTAGAGAATAGCTGGGTGGTAGAGGGATGTTTGAAGTTTTGGGGAAACCTCATTAATTCTCCTGGAGAAAAAGCTTGGGGGAACTGAGATAGAATGACCTGAAATTATCTAGTAAAATATTTCCACTCTAACTTCTAAACCAAGCTCTGTTCCATCGTTATATCTACATTATATGAGAGAAATTCTGAGTCTGGGATGCTTTGTCCCTGCTTTGCCAGAATATTTCTCCTGCTTTTGCTCTGGCCTTACGGCACCTCATCCACTGCATCAAGAGCATGCCTGGACAGACCTCTTCATCTAAATACAGGAAAAAGGGAAAAAATGAGAGAAGATGCAACATTATATCTACCTGCTTGAATAAAATAGATTCCACATACACAAAATTGCATTCTTTGTGCAAAAATCAAGCTTAAAGAAGTTGCTGCCTCCTTATCCTCTCTTTTCTATGGCTTTTGCACAACTGAATCTCTTCTCTAACTTTTCCCTAAAACCTCCTTTTATCCTCATTTTAGTGAGAGATGCAGTGATCATTTTTTCTATAGACAAAATAAAGATTCAGCAGGCTAACCCAAAGCTCTGGTCTCTGGCCTTACAAGTGCATGTGTAATTGTCTTTAACCACATATATTTCGAAACTTCCAAATTTGTCCTTGCTGTTAATTAGAATAAACAGGCAATGACAATGTCCAAAGATGTTTGTTAATGGGGAACTTTGGGGAAAAGGCTACACTCAAAGTGGGAGTTAATGACATACTTTGAATATAGGATACAAGTCTTCCTATGAGGAAAACGGATTAATTAAAAGGGATCTACTTGAAGGTGTCATAATAGCTTGTGCAAAGCTTTCCATGAGGTATTGTTTTGTTGTTGTTGTTGTTGTCAGGGGTTTTTTTGCATTTTCTCTATTTTTCCCTGTCACTGATATTTATATGTTGGAACTGAAATTGTGACTCTACAAAAGGGAGGTTTTGAAAAATGGTTTAAATATTCCTTTATAAACATTTTTTTTGCATTTTTTAATTAATTCCACTGCATAAATAGATTAGACAATGACTGTCAAACAGTTGTTATAGGCAGGATATTCTACACATCCTTAATCAATGTTTTAACAGCTAGATGTTATTTTAGTGCTGTGCTTCTAAACAGAGATGAGCTGCAAGGCAGAGGGTGTTCAGATCTTGTTAACTACGACTGTAATTGCCATGGTGAATTTTGTGGCTAAGTCCTGGGGGTGATGGCTTCTAAAAGAGGAACAATTCGCTTTTCGCATAGGGAATGACAAGGGAGCATTAACACGAGGTAAAGCCAGTGCTGCTGACTACCTGTATCATGGTCCTGTCCCTCCATGTCACAGTAGTTTTAGCTTTACAAACAAGAATATTGCAGATGTCTTCCTTTAAAGCTCACAAATTTTTCCCTGGTGAAAGTTTTGCCCTTTGGTCCACATCTGGACCAACATTTTCAACTCTGAAGCAACTGGGCAAGAGCAGCATCAGGCTATACCTAGACACCATCACGGCCTACGCTTTTATTACACCTAGTCACAGATGCAGGCCTCTTATCTTGGCACTTCTGTGACACAACTGAGTTGTGCTGGTCACCCATCAGTGAAGGATTAAAAAAATCAGCAAACAGGAAGCCCATATTGACAAGCAAATAAAGATGACCCCATATATGTTCTCATTGCACATTATAATTAAAGCAAGACCTGCCAAAGCCTTTCATCAAAGTCTCCATTAAGGCAGACATGCTCAATTCTGTCTTTCAAGGGATCACAAGGAGAACCAACTTGCTATTGTTTCTTCTGGTATGGAGTAACTGCCTTTTCCCTCAGTGAAGTCTTTCTCCCTTCAGTTGTCTCCTGCAAATAAAATACTTTTTTTTTTTTTCTGGTGAAAATATTGTTTCAAATGGAATCAATTTTTTCTAAGGTGTCGTGTTTATGCGTGCATTAGTTTAGGCATGCCATGGAGGCAAAGATCACCAGTCTGCTAGGATGCCAACACATTGCCTCCTCTTCTTGATTTCCTTTTCACACACAAATATCAACAAAGCTAAGCCGTTGTAAACAGGAGTATAGTAGCAAGTGCTTTGAATACCCACTGAAGAGGAAAGATTTACTGCTGAATAGATACACTGGCTGCCAGCAATGTGTCTCATTTTTCAGCTGTTCTTCAGGCTATTAAATTATCAACAGGTGTTCGCTAATGGGAAGACTCACACGGTGTTGATACCGCGTTGCTGATTCATTCCAACCCTGGGTACACCAACACACATTCAGAAGGGAGGTTTTATGTCAACAAGGTATTGGAAAACAACCCGCAGTGTCTCTTTTCGCTCGAAACACTGCAGTGCTGTTGTTAGCCCGTCTTGTCTTCTCCCAGGAGTTCCACTTTAATGGCAGGTCTGTGGCTTTGTGCAAGTATTGGCATCCAGCTAAGAGACTACAGGAAAACCAACACTGGGGGGTTGACATTTATCTTAGAGTTTGTCTAAACTTTTCAGAGTATCTATGCTGGGAGAAAGGTATCTTGAGATTATACAAGCATATTAGCATAACTCTGAAGCCAAGCTGCCAAATTTTACCTTATTTAGGGAAGAGAAGTGAATCCAGGTTTCTCAACTTGCACATAAGTGCTTGAGCCATGTCTATTTTCATGGTCACTAAGTTTTGCATTTCTTTCACAAATAACAATGGAAACTTTATAAAATTCCTTGTGAATCTCTAAATGTAGGTATAAGTTCTGTAGTATAATTACTACTTTCTGAATAGCCTTGCTCAATCCGTATCAAAGAAAAATGAACTGCTAGGCACACTTTGTTTTAATATAAAACAGCATTCAAAGACACTAGCCTCACATGAGTCTGGAAATTGGAAAAGGTCTTTGGATCAGTGAAAAATAAAACGACAACGAGACTGCAAAACAGGCTCCTTCTGAGGCTATACACACACTAAATAAATTAGATAGCACTTTATCATCTAATGGTGCCTTCCTGCTTTAAGAAATCAACAGATCCGTGACAAGGATGTTCTTCAAAACAATGATAGCACCTTCTCTTTACTGACATGCCTCAGGTGGAAGATGACTGGAGCGGATTTGTCGCCTTTTGTGTCCAAAAACACCAAAACTGCTATGAGAAGAGGAGAGAAAATCCTAATCTTACTTAGTTACGTATATGGCTTCATAGAAAAGGTCCTAAAAAACCTGCTTTGCTAATTATGCTACATAAATATAGCAGAGAAACAGCAGCAGAGTGAGTAGGAATGTGCACCTTATTGAGCTAAATCCGATGGGTCCATCCAAGTTCATCCTCAGCAGCCTCCTTTATTTGACATTTCTGCGGAGGATAAGGTTAATGACCATTTAATCAGTTCTATATCCCTACTAAAACACTTTCTTGTTGATTCAGTATTAAATTCTGACTGGCTTTCTTATTCACATATTATTCTGGATGCTTCTAAGTTCCTAGTTTTAACAATACTTTGGTAGTAACGAGTTCCACCAGGGAATGGAGCAGGGCGAGAGAATTTTTCTCATAATCAGTTTCAATTTTCCACCTTTAGATTTCAATTCTTGCTTGTGAAGAGGAGTCATTTCTCTTTACATCACACCAGGTTACCAGAGGCTTTACCATGGCACTTCTTGCATTTTTGTTTTCTAAAATTAACAACTCAAAGTTCTGGCTGTCCTTAAAAAGGCATTTCTTTACACTTAGCTAATTCCCAGGATCTGCTCCAGACTACTTCTGTCTTTGATATATCATTTTCTATGACATCTCTGATGAAGAACCATCACTGGTGTTTTCATAACACTTTCAGAATAGCTTTCCATTGTATCTCCAAAAAAAAAAAAACGTACCTGTGCTTTTCTTGCATAGGAGAAATACTCTGATTATTTTTTATGTTGAAATAGCAAATTTAAAACATAATAGGAATATAAATTATTTCTACTGCATACATTACTTTGTCAACATTATATTTCACTTGCCACTGCATTTCCCATTCTCCTAGTTTGCGTATGTCTCTCTGAAGCTGCTGATAAGGTCTGATTTAGACTAGGGAATGTGAACTCTTATTCTTCATGTGACTGTTCCCTCTCTTCCTCAAATGTTACAGAAGTTCCCTTCCTTCATTAAGGTGAGGTGAGTTTTGCATGTTAAGCAGTGATTTGGTCTCTTCATTATATATGAAGACTACATCTTGCCTCTTTGGAATTACAATACTGACTGGGCACAGAATGAATTTTATGTGAAATTCTAAGTAAATATATTAGCATATTTATGAGATGAAACTAATTTAAAATTGGATTCTCCTATATTTGCAATACTGAGCATCTGTACTTTTTTGGCCAGGAAAGTAAATATTGTTTTGAAGCTTCTTCAAATGCTCCATGTAGCCAGCCTCATTGAAAACATTAGTGTCAAAATGGGGAAAAAAATATTTTAAATCTAATGTATCATTTAAAGTAATAGTATTCTGATCTCAAGGCACAGTATCTATTATGCATTAATCATCAGAGCATTATTATTGCATAGCTTCGCGAAAAAGATGTCAAGTTTCTTTATAAGTCATAGGAGGACATCTGAACACCTTAGCTTACTTATATTAAACCTTACCTTTGAGTCCCTGGGATTTATAATGCTGAAGGGGATTTATAATGCTGAAGCTGGATATAATCAGAGCGACCCTCTGATGTTTGCTTGGCCTCTTTTTCCAATTGCTCTGTCAGGGTCCTAACCTTTTTTTTGCTTTAGCACCTGTTAGGAAATTAATAAATGTGATAAGTTAGGTAGTGCCCAATACAGTATAATCTTTTCCTTCCTTCCTTCCTTCCTTCCTTCCTTCCTTCCTTCCTTCCTTCCTTCCTTCCTTCCTTCCTTCCTTCCTTCCTTCCTTCCTTCCTTC
>PTEX01000251.1:461564-484082 GCA_003342815.1 Eudromia elegans
TTCCCTTTCCCTTTCCCTTTCCCTTTCCCTTTCCCTTTCCCTTTCCCTTTCTTTTCATTTCCCTACGTTTTTACAAAGAGCTTCAGGATTGCAAAAATAATTAGAAGTTCTTCTAGAAAATGGCGATGTGGCCAAGTATTGTGTTGCAGTGCTTCTGTAGAAGACATTTCCCAGAGAGTTTTGACTTCTTCAACTAACTTACATTGCAATCTTTATCATGCTACTATTTCTGATGGAGCTTTAAAACTAAGAGTAATGATAATTACGCTGATTTTTCCAAACCACATGGGGCTGACACTTTTGTGGCTCAGAATAGGAGTTTGTCTCTGAGTGTGGTGGCATAATGAGCTGCAATGCTAGGCCAGTTCCTGCAATTAACCCTTCTAGCCTCCTTGTTCAGCTCTGCCCAGACTATTTTCAAATGGGTAACTCTAGCTGCAGTGTCTTGGTGCAACTTCTCTCCTTCCTCTCCTACCAAAACATCTCTGATTGAGGTCCAGGATAGGCAGAATGTACTCCTGGACTAGTTAAGGAGCAAAAGGACATCCTAGACACAGAAATTTCTCTCTGGTGGGGAGAATGTACACCACAGATCAGCAAAAAATACTGCACATGATTTGGCTCCTGTCAAAGACAACACTTTTTACTATGCTCATACCATTACTTATTAATAAGATGTCAAGGCACTGAAGCCATCTCATCTCTTCCATTGGCTGCAGTGTATTTGAATTGATGATGTCGATTAGGTAGAGAGATACAGGGTGACTATCGTTTCTTCCAATTCTTTAAAACAGGTGAACTGTAAATAGACGGTATATTCAGAATTCACAGTGGGGCATGTGTGGAATATGGAATGAATGTGCGTGTCTGGAATGTTACAGAGACTTTGCTCATGTTTGCCTCTGGAGAATGGCATATGAATTCAAGCCTTTGTATCATGCCACTCCAATGTGTATGTTTTCTGTGTCTTTATATATATGTATGTATTTATGCATCTTTTTCTTTCCCCATGCACCTCCATCTGCCCTAAACTCCCAAAGAAGAGATACATTCCTATTTTGCAAAGTTTTGAGGGAGGTCTCCAAGCAATCATGCTCATCAGGAGCAAATAAAATAGTAAGACAAAAAAATGATGCCTAGATCAGTTTCTTTCTATTTAGATTCTGCGTATAAACCTGTCCACATCATCCTTCTCCCTTTATCTCTCCGATGCCAGTTAACTGATGACTCGTTAACCATTGGGTACCTTGACTCATTCTACTTTTTTGTAAGGTAACGAATAGGAAATAACAATGAAAATGTTCAGATGGCTCAATGGCATTCATTACTGTAGTACCACCATAGATATTTTAGCAAAATGAAAAGAATGCAAAGCAATAAAAAGCTTTTTTTTCTTTCCTTTTTTTTTTTTTTTCCCACTTGCTTAGTAAGATTTTTGCCTTATTTTCTTCCAGTGCTTATAGAATATGGGGTGGAGGAATCATCCGCTCCTGAAGTGAGTTTTGAGAGGCCCAGTTGATATAGATTCATTTGGTGCCTGGCAGAAAAAGCTAGAAAAGGCTATACTCTCCAGATTTGGTTTTATAGGGTTTTAATTGCTGTTGAGAAGAAACTATTTGTGAAAAAAGAGCTTTTGTTTTAGAATCTTCTCCAGGAAACTAACACAGTACTAAGTGCCTATTCTGATGATGCCTTCTAAACCACATGCACTCAGTAGAGCTATGGTGATAAATATGCAATGACAAGGTCACTATTGTTCTCCTTTCTGTGCTCCAGACTAGAACAACTGCTAAGAATACTGGGTCCAGAAAGGCAGTAACTTTGTGCTGACAATATGATTATACAAAACAGTGTGTTTGGCCTCATACTTAATGTAAAAGCATATGTTCTGCCTGCAATTTGATCATGACAATGTGCTGCAGAAACTTTGCAGCTTTTGTATCTTTCCACTTCATCATTCACTCTCTTGCACCTTGCCCTCTTTATCACTCTTTCATTTTCTCCTTTTCATTGTATAAATACATTCTGCTCTGTTTTGCTAGCAACTTCTAGTCAATTCTTTTGTACTGCCTTTTTCCTGAGTCTAAACACAAAGCTGCATGAAATGAATCAGGAGTACAGAAACGGAAGATTATCCTAATTTCACATCACAGTGTTTAGGTCTGGTGAACTGATGCTAAGTTGCAACCTTAAGCATTCTATGATTCTATGATTCTTTTCTCTAGACCGAAGTGATAGGTCAGGGAACAGCATTATCACATTCTGCTTATCAAAGTTTGAGAGAAAAGAAAAATACTATTGGTTTTAACTGCACATATTAGAAGTCACTTTGTTTCAAACATCACAAACATCAACAATGTATTGGATGTAGTCTATTGGATTTCTTTATTCTGTCATTACTGGCAATGTTCACTGAACATATAATATCTGTACTACCTTTAAAGCTGATGGAAAGATATATGCCCACCATAGATATGGGTTTTTATTTTACCTTTTACTAATACTTTAGAATATAAGTAAACATCAGTAAATTTCTAGCAAGTCTCAGAGCAGTGTTAACAAATATGTACATATTTTCAATAACAAACAAACAATAACAATAATTTTTCAATAACAAAAAGTCATATTTGTGTCTTTAACTGTAACTGTTGTACCTTCCTGACCATGCTTTACTTCCCAGAGATGCTGTATTTAGACTTGGTATAATGTTGGCATACCCCCAATGTAGAGACTGGAGGTATAATGTTGCTCAGTATAAAAAAGAAAAATTTGAGAAGTCCACCTCTGGCATTTACCTTTCCAATTAGAAATATTTCTTTTAATCTCTTGCCTGAAATAGGAATAGTACATAAATTTAAAGAGGAGATTGAATTATTGCTATGCACAACATACTGGAAAACTTTGGAAATCTCTACGGTATGTAGCTGCTGAGGTGAATAATATTGAAAATGCTGGATAAAAATTCAATTCTAGATAAATCGGCATGCTGTAACAATCACAAGAAGAGCTCAAAAATTAACAGGTAAACTTACTGCTGTCACAGGAGTTGCAAAAAACACCGGAAACCGACTGTAGTAAAACTTTACTGATAACTTATGTGAAAGCTGCTTTTCTCCCGAACCTGGGAACCACAATAATTATGTTTGCTTTTGAAAATTTTAGCTGCACTTTACCTATATTCGGATGTTCAGAAAAATGGAGACATGTGGTTACAGCTTCTCAGTTTAGGACCTATAACGAGGCTGACTGTGACCTCTAAGCTGCTCTGAAAAAATTCATCTGCATCTCTCCATATCTTTTTATGTAGTCATTCCCTTAGACCACACTAATACCCTTAGGTCACACTTCAGATCTAGCAACAAATTCTCAAAATTGCCAAAGAATTCCACCTTTCCTGGTCATGTTAGTATCCTTCCTGCCAAAGATATGAGAAGATACCTGTGCTCAATATTAAGGATGTTTCTAGAAACACTTTGTTTGCAATTAAAACAACTAAATGTCTATGAGTAATTTATTAAGTTCTAATAAGTCAATAGGTTACTTATAATTGTGTGTAACATTTGCTGATGACATTTTCATAAACATCTGTTATGCATGTTGATCATGTTGCTAATATACCCTAGAATATCTATTAATCAGCTATTAAACCTTTAAAAGTTTTTGTGACGTTCCCTTCAACACAGTGTGAAAACAAAGAAGTGTCATGTGAAAATTTATATGAATAATTGCAATAAGGCATATAACTATGTACTGGCAAATGCCTCTTGCTCTTTCTTTTCTTCTCTTTTTTTTTTTTAAAGTCTCTGTTTATCCAGGACTAATGAGCTTAAAGGCAAGCTGTATCAAGTAAAGAATCATAGGACAATTTCTAGGAATATTTCTGCCCTTCCTTTAAAATGACATTTTATTGCCTGATTTATTGCAATAAGATATTTGAACGTAACCTTTTTTTTCTTTTTTTTTAAATATATATATCTAGAGCAAGGAAAACCACCTTCATTCTAACCCCCTAGGAAGCTAAAAATCTTCATCTCTTCATACTTCCTCTTCTTTAATTCTGAGTATTGTCTTTTGTCACTTTCATAAAAGTTGATCTCTCACACCTGTTTTCTCACTTGCCCTGAGCATTTTAGATACCTTCAATGTATTCGCCTCAGTCTTCTTGAAACCTTCACCTTTATTATTATTTTTCTATTTTTTCTCATTTTGCTGCAAACTATCCAAAATTTTGGCACATTTTTATTCCAGTACAGTTTGTTTTGCTCACTGGAGCTCTTAGGATGTAAATGCAGGGTCCTGTCTAAAGCTCTCGCAGAGTAGCACTCAAGACTCAGCTCATAAAGTAACTGGGTTCTCCTCTTTTCCTTCAGAGTTTTGCAAAATTGGGCCATGCTCCTTTTCCGTCATCAAGCTCTCCACAGGCTGAGGTTGTTTTCTCCTCATGAGTTGCTTTCTTGCAGAATAAAGTATCTGTGGAGCAGAGTTACAAAGGCCATAAATCCACAAGTTGTCTTCCTTGCTATCCCTGGGCTGTTTTGACATAGACAAAGTACTGACAAATGTTAATAATGTTCAGCCTTCTAATTCTTCTTCCATATGTTTTTATTTTCATTTTCTCTCTTTTCTTCTCCACTTATTCCATCCACCTGTTGCTTGTTGTTATCTTGGAGCATTAAGGTAGTGCTTTGGCTCCACTGTATAAAGCTCCAAGCTTGAGGATCAACAGTATGTGTTTGGATTCTGTGAGTTTTGCTAACATATGCAAATATTTATTTTGCATACTTCTGAGCACATTTTTTAATATTCAATATATCCTAAATAATGCAAAGCAAGAAAAACATTCCCTAATGTTTGAGCAGGTGTGTGCATGTGTGCACATGTGGCCTCAGCAGTGGCAGGTCAGCATATGACTCATATGACTATTTTTGGCCCAAGGTGGGCAAAACTTAGTGGATTGTGTGAAGGATGAACGGATAACAGAAAAGAATCATAGAAAGGGTAATAGACTATAGAAATTCAAGTAAAGTCAACTGATGTTAAGGAAAACACTTGTCTATTTGGGCACCAATATATGCCTCACTGTAGAGAGGCATTTCTGACTGGAAAACAGCTCTTTGCTGTTAATATGGAAAGTGGAAATAAATAAATAAATAAATTTTATCCTGTAGTATATTTATCTTGTGTCTGTTCATTTTTTGTTAGTTATTGTAAGGTGTATATATCGATTTTCATTCTTCCTGCTCATATTCATTCCCCTCAGCCTATCGCAGTGACTGAGATGCTTAGTATTTCTAGTTGCATTTCAGTGGGTACACTTGGTGGAACAAAGCATTATTCAAATGGATCAGAATGGACAGAATCTGCCCTGGCATTTTTCAAAGGCCTCTTTATCAGGGTTACAGTGAGAGAAATATTTTGGCTGACTGTCTTCTTTAACTTCTTCCCACTTTGCAGTCTTTGATATTTGGGAATTATCCCAAACCCTGTCCACTTCTCTAAGGGGCTGTCTGAATAGGAAATGTCTATCGCACAAAGCAGTGTCGCTTTAGGGGAAGAATTCTTGCTTGGCATATTGATGCACTTTTTGCTGATGTGGTGGGCTTCAGTACTTTATAATTGTCACTTTGATGATTTTTCTGTGGACTATTAATAAAAATGGGAATTTGGGAATACTGCTGGTCCCACTCCAAAATAAATATTGCTTCCGAAAGAAAAAGGAAGGGGCTTGTTTGCATCTGCTTGGAATATAAAAACCTGCTAAAAATGGTGGTAGTGGATTTGCTATTACTAGTCTTTCCTCACTACTTGTTTATCTTAGCCCGTCAGCTCATTGCAGTGTGGTAGACTTGCAGTTGTGCTAGAGCTGGCCCACACTGATCCTGCCAACCACTTTGACCTCTTTGACATGCAACGAGTGTGTTTTTCATTATGTAAGCCAGTGATTTGCATTTGCGCATACTGATTCTTGCCTTCTCTCTCTGGAATTTCCTCTCTTTCTTCTACTAGGACTAACTCTCATGCAAATAATCAAACACACATGCATAGAAATGGGCAGTTTTTTTTTTTTTTTTTTAAAAAAAAATTTCTTACAGTCCTATTCATTTTATTTAAAAAACAAGAACCAAAATTTGGCTTAGAGTTTATTAATCATTGCTTCAATTTCAAAGGATGTATTTGGGGAATTAAACATTAGACATAAATATATAATTTAATTCCAGCAAACAATAGGTATTAGAATCTGGTTCAATTTATGTTGTATAATAATCTCAGGATCACTGTACAGTTGGATCAGCTCTGCAGCTGTGTCTCCTTGACTTTGGCCTAGGGTCTAGCCTTTCTCCTATGAAATTAGTGTTGGCTTTGCCTCTGTCAATGTCACACATTTGCCCAATGATACATACATTAATGGCATTTTGAAATGAAGCTTTCTCCACTTATGGGCCCAGACTGCCCACACATGATTCAGCTATATTTGGCACAAATCTATTTACAGGTGGGAGTTGAGTGGAAAATCTCATTTTAAATAATTAAGTTTTGAGTGTTGGACTTAGGTGTGGACAGATTAACTTGCAAGCATCCTTTCTCCAGTCCCGTTAAAGTGACTAAAAGCTGTAGGTACACATCAATACTTAAAGGAAGAAATAGTCACTTTTTAGGAACGTTCTCAGGGAATGCAGGAGTGCGACGAGGAAGGCCAAGGCTCGCTTGGAATTAGAACTAGCAAGGGACGTCAAGGATAACAGGAAGGGATTCTACAAATACATCAGCAGCAAGAGGAAGACTAGAGAAAATGTTGGTCCGTTGCTGAATGGAGAGGGTGTGTTGGTAACGGAGGATGTAGAGAAGGCAGAGTTACTAAATGCCTTCTTTGCCTCAGTCTTCTCTGCTAGGGCTGGTCCCCAGGAACTACAGAGCCCAGATAGGGCTGACAACTGTCAAGGGCAGCCCCTTAGCATTCCAGACCTTAGAGAAACGAGAAGGGACTGGAGAGAGGAAGACTTGCCCCGAGTAGAGGAAGATTTGGTTAGAGAGCACCTGAGGAAACTCAACACCCACAAATCCATGGGCCCTGATGAGATGCACCCCAGAGTGCTGCGTGAGCTGGCGGATGTCGTAGCCAAGCCGCTCTCCATCATCTTTGAAAGGTCTTGGAGAACGGGGGAGGTGCCGGAGGACTGGAGGAAAGCCAATGTCACCCCGGTCTTCAAAAAAGGCAAGAAGGAGGAGCCGGGCAACTACAGGCCGGTGAGCCTGACCTCTGTCCCTGGAAAGGTGATAGAGCAGCTCATCCTGGCTGCTGTCTCCAGGCACATGGAGGAGAAGAAGGTGCTCAGGAGTAGCCAGCATGGGTTCATCAAGGGGAGATCATGCTTGACTAACCTGATAGGCTTCTACGATGGGGTGACTAGATGGATAGATGAGGGCAGAGCGGTGGATGTCATCTATCTGGATTTCAGTAAGGCTTTTGATACCGTCTCTCACAGCATCCTCCTGGGCAAGCTCCAGAAGAGTGGCATAGATGAGTGGACAGTGAGGTGGATTAGGAACTGGCTGAATGACAGGGCTCAGAGGGTGGTAACCAGTGGTGCCGAGTCCAGCTGGAGGCCTGAGGTTAGTGGTGTCCCCCAGGGGTCAGTCCTCGATCTGGTCCTGTTCAACTTATTCATTAACGACCTGGATGAAGGGATGGAGTGCTCCCTCAGCAAGTTTGCTGATGATACGAAACTGGGAGGAAAACAAGGGCAAGTGTAGGGTCCTGCACCTGGGGAGGAATAACCCTAGGCACGCCTACAGGCTGGGGACCGACCTCCTGGAGAGCAGCTCTGCAGAGAGGGACATGGGCGTCATGGTGTATGACAAGTTGACCATGAGGCAGCAGTGTGCCCTCGTGGCCAAGAGGACCAATGGGATCTTGGGATGCATTAAGCAGAGCGTCTCCAGCAGGTCGAGGGAGGTGATTCTGCCCCTCTACTCAGCCCTGGTGAGGCCGCACCTCAAGTACTGCGTGCAGTTCTGGGCTCCCCAGTGCAGGAGGGACGGGGAGCTGCTAGAGAGTCCAGCGCAGGGCTACGACGATGATCAGGGGCCTGGAACATATGCCCTATGAGCAAAGGCTGAGAGAGCTGGGCCTGTTCAGCCTGGAGAAGACTGAGAGGGGACCTGATTAATGTATATAAATATCTCAAGAAAGGGAGTGAGGAGGATGGGGCTGGCCTCTTCTCAGTGGTGGCCAGCGATAGAACTGGAGGAAACGGCCACAAATTGAGGCACCAAAAGTTCCACAGGAACTTGAGAAAGAACTTCTTAACAGTGAGGGTGACAGAGCATGATTCTATTCCCTTGGAGAACTCTTTCACTGGAATATATGAGAAAATTTAACATATATAACAATGACTATTTACAGGTTGTAAAGCACCCACAGTAATTAGCTAAACCCAAAACTGCTCTAGCAATAGTAATTGCTTCTCCCTTTGAACTTCATAAAGCATCCTTAAAAGAGACAGAGCTATACATAAATTAGGCATTCAGGTAATCATTATGTCATCCAGGCTCTGTAGGCACATGTACCATCACCTAAACTTTTCACCAAGAAACGGACAACCATTGTCTTAAGGTTAAGAGGCGGTTGAGAAATGAGGAAGATGCTGTCAGAATTATGGAGACAGGCCTTTCTTGGGATTTTGGACATCATCACAAACACCTACAAGGAGATGTTCTGAAAGGCAGGTTTCTGGCTAGAATCCCTAACACCACAAGCTTCCAAACAGGCAGAGCCACCTCTGAGGAGGGCTGTGATTTTCTCTTACCACTAATGACAAATCTGCATGCCATTTAGTCTCCTCATGTGCAAAGCTACCTTCTAATTTATATAACTCATTTCAGTTATCTTTGGCCAAATATACCAAGCTTTTGACTTGGCTCTCCAACACAAGCTTTTGAACCACAAGCATTTCAGTATTGTTGCTGCTGGCCTTTACAGGTAGTTTTATTTTTAGGGACAGTAGATGTCATAGCATAAGCATTTGTTCTTCCCAGAAAGAGGCAAAACAGACTGCAGGGTTAATGGTCATCAAGGAGAGAAGAGAGCTGGACTGCAGATAGCTGCTGCAGAGCTTGGGGAGGTGAAGGCATCCTGCAAGAGAAAGTGACACAGATACTGAGGTCTCTCACTTTGCTCCCTGGCTCCTAAGCTTTTCATCTTTGCTTGCTGAATATCTGAATTAACTGATGCCATGGACCAGGAGGAGGAGTGAATGCGTGGGTAGCTGGGACAGAGCAGAAGGTGGGGTCAGTAGATGGCTGTGGTAGAGATCTTGTCTCATTCTGTTCCCACACTGCCTGATAGCTGAATGCCAAGTGTGTGTGTGTTAACATCACCGAGTTAATTATCTCTTGGCACTATGAAAGAAACAATTTCCAAACTCATGTTGAACTGGGTGGATTTATCACAATCGTACAGTTCACATTAGACAAAAAGAAATTCAAACCAGAAAATTCAAGCCAGGAAAATCTAAGGTGCATAAAAACTCCTAGGTTTCAGCAGGCCTGGGTGAAGGAAGGGCATTTTTTAAGAAACAGTCAGTCATGGGTACAGAAATATGCGCTTCATTCAGTTGAAATACCAACCAGGGGAAAGTGGAACACACTGGAAGTCCTACCTGAGTCATACCATCCCATGCCCATGAAAAAGTGAGGAATTGAATACTTACCCTGTCCTTAGCTTCCCTGTGCTCCAAAGTATTTCAGTAACATGAGACAAAGGTTCACACTCAGGAAAACTTTTTAAATCCTGTAAGAGGTTACAGAAAGCTCTTGATATTGAAATGCAGTCACAGGATGCCAATATCTTTTGAACTCTCAGCAAAGACTTCCTTATTATCTTTTCAGAGATTATTAGATGTGGAGAACCTTCTAGTTGTGAGAGTTTCCAACTGGATTTTGTGGATTTCAGTCCAAAGCTAACAGCTTTTCAAGATCCTCAGAGCCTCCTCCTACACTCTTTTCTCTGTTGGCAGCCTCTACACTAGTCATATGGAACAAGGCATGGTATTTCAAAATGTTGTGGCTGGCTTGTATAGCCCTATTGACCATCTTTTGAATAAATGTTGCGGCAATATTTCATACAAATGTTGTCAAAGGGTCTTTTAAGAATTCAAAATAATAAAGATTTTTCCTTGGGATAGCAGGTGAAGTTAGGAGAATGAGATATTTTAAAGCAATTTAACAAAAGACTTTTTGGCAGATCAATACAATCTTTTGCTTGATGTGTAGCTCTGGTAAGAGAAGCCAAAAAAAATGTGGAGATACCTGAGAGATGGAATGAAGAATAATATGGAAACAATTATAAATGCTGTTCTTTGTATTAGGAGATCAACCTTAGTCAGAAAAAGAAAAAAAGGTTCATTTATAGGCAATTGATCTTAAAAAGAATAAGGCAGAATTATTTGAGGTTCAATAAGAATGAATAGGTGTATGATAAAACTCTTGTAAAAAGGAATATTGAATTAATTGGGCTTTAGAGATTAAGAGCATGACTTCGCTGTATTTCAAAGTAATGCTGAATCTGATATTAACCTTTACGGTACAACATCAACTACTAGACCAAGCAAAGTGAGACAAGAAGGCATAATATAAAGAAGTGTGAAGAAGTGTGAAGGTGGACCTGGACCTACTTTATAGAGCAGGAGCTAGCAATATTGAATAGTAGCTGGTAAATCTAAATCTAACCCTTCCCAGTGAAACAAATCCTTCTGCACAACAAGTGCAAGTAGATTATGTTTAGACATAGACAGCTCAAGGCCAGCCACTTTAGAAGAGTTAGCAAAAAAATGGCTCTCTCTATGGAGGAGGTAAATATCTCTAGTTACCAGGACACTTCTAAGAGAGCATCAAGTGGGAAAAGCTTTGGTGCTCTTCTAAACACTCAAGCCTTTGACTTAGCACTCAAACATTTAACACCCTCTACCTAGCAGGCTGGGAGAAACCATTCTTAGGGTTCTAAGCATAATAACTCTTGTTTGACGGCTCCTTGCATGCAAAATGCAAGCTACCAATGACTGGATGATGAGTTGTCTGGTATAAACTCGTCAGTTCATTCTCATGTGCCTAAAGCCTGAAAGGACATTCTCCTTGAACAACTGCCACCAACCTGAGGACACTGCAAATGCATTAGTTCTTTTTTAATATAGTTTAGGAATTGCCTCAAGAGACATTTCTCCTGCACCACTGCTCAGTCAGGGGAGCAAAGAAAGTTTGTTCYACCAACTCTGCTTATTTTAATGGTCTGCTTCTCCTTCTCTTCCTGCAGTCCCTCCCCATAGCCAAATCCTAATTTTACCTTCAAATTTTATTCAGTTCCATGTCCTCCTATGTAACTGTATCTTCACAAAGTTGATTGGTGTCATTCCCCTTTATGCAGGCACATGGCAACATTCCTAAAAGGGGCCCTGCTTAAAGCCAAACAATACAAGCTCCCATTTGTGTTTTGAATTATACATGTGTATTGAATCACCACTGGCAGTAACAGAACTGACCCCTGTCTGCACCTTTCAGACATTGGTGAGGCAGTCTTTGATGTCAGCTTTAGACTCCTGTTCTCAGCATTGCACGGGGGCTCTTTCCGCCTACGGCATCAATTGGAGACAAATATCCATTTCCCATTCAGCGATCCCAGGACTATGTATAACGGCAGGTATGTTTTAGTTAGCATTAAAAAAATAGCTTAATTTTTGCTATTTTTTGGCTTCTCTCTTGAGAAGCCAAAGCTTCTTGATCAGAAGATCTTGCCTGTGGCAACCATTTCATCTCTTGCTTACCACTGATTTCACAAATACGCTTTTCAGTTATAACATTTTCAAGATATTGCTTCTTGTACTGCCTTTTAAAGAGCTGGGAAAAGGATGTGAGGAAAAAAAAATCTCTGTCAAAACCAGGATGGAAGAAAAAATGGAAAGAAGACTCTACTTTTAAAAACATCATCCAGATGAAAAGGAAATGAAGGGAATAAGAAGTATGACTCAAGCTGTATAACATGCTGACCTGGGTTTCATTGGATGGCCTTCCATCTAAGTATTGCTTCTCGTACTGTAATTACATGACTTAACTTTGAGACTAACTTTACTATGATTAGGAAGTTGCATTAGGTGACCTCCAAAAGTCCTTTCCAATGAAACTCCTCATCATGTCATGTTGCTGTTGAACATTAGAATTGTATGGTTATTCAGKGGCTAAGAGAACAAAGGTTGTTTTTCCTTTCATCCACTTTAACCTATTTCACTTTTCCTTCATTTTAACCTTAGCTGTGAAATCTGAGTCTTCTCAGAGATTACAGCAGTGGTATCGTACTACTAGCTACTCATCTGAATGTGCTTCAATTTAACACAGACTTTTCCTTTCCCTATTTTCAGAATTTTTGTAGAACGATAGCCATACTTCTTTTTTGAATTCAGGTTGAGCATCAAATTTTATAAGTTATAAGCAAAATGAATACCTGGATCATAATAGGAAAACTCAGTGCTGCTGTCATTGCTGCTATAGATAAATGGACCTGACAAAAATATAAATTCAAAAACTAGGAGGGATGAAAATGTTACTAACATTACTTAGTGTTGACTGTATTTCAACAGAGATGGAAAGAAAAGAAGCAGATTCTTAGGTAATTTATGTTGAACTGTTTTCTTAAAAGAAAACAAAAATCAACAGAAAAATCACACTTAAAACTCTTGATTCATATCATTATGCATTTGGTTTATGCATTAGGAGGGCCTGAAGTACATGAACGCTGCATAATCAGTGCACCTTTTTTTTTTTTTATTTCTTAAACAAAGTTCTGTGTTTGAATCAGGTGATTATTTTAATGCCAGTTTACTTGTCAGATTGCATGATATAACTAGAGGCTGAGTAGGAGATGCATGACTAGCTTTGTCTGACTCAGAAGTTGACCATGTCGAGTGAATTTGGGAGCTTGCTATTAGCAGAAGGAGATTTTTTAAAAAGTGTTGTCCAAATTTTTCCTCAAGTCTAAAGTAAACACCTGTATTCATGGTTCTATCTATAGAACAGTTATGTAAACACGTTCACTTCATTCCCCATCCTATTAAATTGAAGGCATCCACAAAGATTTTTGTTCTGTTTTTTACTACATATTGTTAAAAATACCATTTTTTTTAATAATGAATTCCAAGGGTTAGGGAAGATTTTTTAAAAAAAAMCCTCCAAACAAATAAAAATTCAATAAAGTCTTTCCTCTCTCCTCCCCAGCTATGTAAAAAGATGTAAAAAGAATTGCTTGGCATTTTTCTGACATTTCTTCTGGTTTGGGAGGTATGAGCAATAAGACCTCCTGATTTTATTATTTATAGCTTTATCTAAGTCTTTTATGTAACTTCTGAGTTCTGTTAATTAAACAGTCAGTCTTCTCCCTTACCATGATCTACTTGGCATCTCTCGCTTTGTTCAGTGGTTTCTTTTTTGGAAATCCTCCTTCCAGGCATGCCCTGTTGCCTTGCACCTGAGCAGTCCCCTTTAGTGGCAGTCAATGGTGTGAAGTGTAGGGTTTTTCTGCCACCGTTAGGGTGGGAGGTGAACTGCAATGAATTGCATGGAAAAGTAATGTTGGGAGGGGTGATGTCCTTGAGAAATCAGAGGAATAGAGACTAAAGAAGCACTTTTTTTCAAGAGGACGAGGTTTCATGGTCAAAACGAAAGAGATCCCAGAGTCCTTCATTCTTGTCCTGCAGTTTAGGACCTGGGCAAAAGATGGCATAGCAATGGGTACAGTGACAAATGAAAACCTGCCCCCTTTTAAGTGGGAAATCTAGGGAGAAGAATCCATTTGCTCCTAGCTGCAATCAGCAAGGGGAATTAGAGCACATTATCAGCTGAGATTCCTAATGCAGAAGGCACGTTGATGTGCCTAGTCAGGAGGCACTGTGTAGCTGAGTTAAAATAAGTATTTTTTGAACAGAACTTGAGCCACCCATCTCCTCCAGGAACAGCCTACACCGCTCTCACTCCTCTGAGTTCATGGTCTGTCCTTACAGAGCAGTAAAGACTGCTGTAAATCTCACCAGTGGCTGAACAGAGTGTGAGTCCATCAGCAACCTCCTCGCTGTTAACAAAAACCCATGAGCTGGTGTCTGTCCTGTCTTTTTTTTTTTTTAATTCACAGACTTATTTGTGTGCAGGTTTATGCAGGGAAGAGATCAGAGATAAAAGAGGGGTAGATTAGAGAGGTTAATTTTGTAAGTTGAGCTGAGTGGTTGGGGAAGGTCTGTCCTGTAAACTTTTATGTTGCATGACCTACATGATTTATAGGGGAGTTGGTTTAAAGAAAAGTCATTTCCATTTCGTTACACAGTATCTAAACAGCTACAAGTAGAAATGTCACATTATTAGAATTTTTTTTTTTGTAAATTTGTGTTATATACTTGCTTTCATTGCAGTGAAGAGTTTGTTTTGATTTTTCTCTCAGGCTGATTACTAGCATTTTCTCAGAAATCGGTATAGATGGGCCTCACAATGCTGAGATTTGCAGTCAATAAGATATGAAGTAATCAAAGCTTCTCTTCTCAAAACTTTAAACCACGTGCCTAGAAGGAAACAGTCTTATTTCCCTAAAATGGTGAGTATGATAACTTTTCTTTTGAAAAAGATTTCTGCGATCTACTGAAAAACACTACTGCTCATGGGTGAAGTGTTTCGCTTTGTTTCACTGCCCATCTCTAGCAGATTTCTTGTCTATTCTCTCTGGCTACCTGTCTGTCTCCATTAAAATCTAATCTGAAAAATACTTTTTTTTTTCCTCCTCTCTCTCTTTCCTATGTTTCTCTTTCCTTCTGGCTATTTACTCATTGTTTATCTCTGTAATTGTATTATTGAGCATTTCTACAGATTTCTTAAAGAATAATTAAACTGCTATTCTGTATCTAAAGTCTTTCTTGTGTCACGTATTGAATGAACCTTACACCTTTACCACCCCATAAGAGCAAATTCATCCATGCTAGAGTAGACAACGAAAATTGGACCTCATTCTTCTGTTCAAATCTGCTGCATTCCAGATAGCTTTTCCACTGCAGGAAGAAAATATGTAACAATCACTTAACCATAGTTAAGAGACTATACAATTAGTTATTCCATAGGATATGCCTATTCCATAGGATGGATCTTATTCCATAGGATGATGCCCGGAGTCCTAGTGCAATCAGGGAATCATGTCTGCATGTCTCACTAACAAGGCTTGAGTTGCCCCTCCTCAGAAGACAGACGCAACCTATGTCTCACATGGCCAGTTTTGGATTTCTAGGTTTAAGGGTCAGATGAGTCAAGAGAAATCCTCATTCCCTTCCTGTACCCACCAGTGTTTTGAACTAGTGTTTTTGTTGTGGCATTTGGCAAGGGAAAAGTGGGAGGATAACATCTTTATTTCACTAAGAAGCCATTTTCCTCTGCAAAGACATTTTTACTAGACATTGTTCTAGCTTCACTCACTAGATAGGAAAGGTAATAGAGAGAAGCTCTTCTTGGCAGCAAATGTTAAGAGGGGAAAAGTGGAAACATGCAACTATCTCAACATAATTACTTTCCCAGAACATAATAATAGACTACAGAATATAGAGTCTGTTTTCAGCTTGCTTTCTTTCTGATATGTATATTCTACTTTTGGAAGCTATCCAGTTTTTAGGAATAGCTTTCAAAACAGAAAGAGATTTTTCAGTGGAGGGGGGATTTTCTTTTACAAAGTTTATTTCGGGACTTTCAGTGTTGTAGCTATATAAAACTAAATAAATAAAGCTAAAAATGTGCATGAATGTCAGGATTGGAAAAATGCCACAGAAATTCTCTCCACAATTAAATTAAAATTTTAAAAAGTGGTTTATAATTGAAGGAGAAATTCTTCCACCTCACACTCATATGGGAAAAAAAATCAAAATACAAAATTAGTGCAGTTTCTGATTTACAGGAAGGAATCCAATCAAAAATTCATTTACTTTACCTCAAGCGAACTAGATGGTTCTCATTATAGGTTTCTAACTATCTGAGCTAGCAATGCCAGCAGCATACCTGAATCAACTCTAAGATCAGCCTGCTGTGGCTTCAAGTTTTGCAAAACAGTCCTGAAAAAAAAAAAAAAAAAAAAAGTTGGAAGTTGGAAAAAACCGTTCAAGATCTTCTAAACTTGTAGAAGTTGTGGTCTATTCCTAGGTAAAAATACAAAAAAAGAAATGTTCTTACATTTTAAGTTCTCACAGATTAGTGCAGTTCTGAGAAACTAATCGAAAATGACCAGGGAACCCTACTACTATGTTTTGCCCTCTTGGGCACAACATAGACTGAATATAGAAAATAACATATTTTCATATGTCATCTCTGATACTGCAGCTACTCACTGTTTGTAGGGACTTACCTGTCTCCCAGATCTTTTGGGCTTCCTGGGCGGTAGTCTCACAAAGTAAATAGGTAATACTAGATCATTGCTTAGCTACGCTGAATAATGACTTCTTAGGGTCCAAATTCAATCCTAGAAGAAGACATCCAAGGAAGAAATGACATTACATCAGGATAGAATTCTTCCCATTCAGCTAAATTCTGATAATTTAGGCCACAGATCAAGACAGGTTGATTTCTTGCTGATTAAGAAAGATATTAAAACTACCTTATATGTTTATCATTTGGGTTGTATGGAAAGCAGATGTTGCTTCCAAGGGGAAGAGGAGGGAAGGCTACATGAGAAGATATATCCCAAATCTGGACAAGATAAAAAAAAAAAAAACCCACATATTCAGTAGTAAAACTTTTCAAAAGAATCAGGATGTCTGTCAGTCCTCCATATTTCCTTTTCACTTACCAACAGGCAATAAATACTGAATGGGAAATTTCAGGAAGCTGAGCCCTGACTTCCAACTCCCTCACGTACCTTGTTCTCTCTACTCCTGGAAACTAAGTGCCAAGAAAACAGAGAATACATGCAATGACTTTCCAACAATTTCTTCACAGAAAAGGAAATAGAAAAGATCAGGCATGCAGCTGGGGATCTGCCAATTTCTGTTATTTCTTCTGGATAGCCAGCTTTGTTCAGCACAACTTCCCTTTTCCCAGTGAAAAAAAAAATCCTAGTTTTGTTAAGAGTGCATTTCCCATAGGAGAATAATGGGTGGAAACATCCTTCAAACATGGTTACTTTTCATTTAGAACTCTCGGTCCAGAGCTCTCAATCCCTGTTCTCAAATAGCACAGACAGAAAGCAAGTTAAAGAGAAACTTGCCTTCATAAACATTCTTCCCACATTGATGTACCTATGTTCGGAGAATCACATACCTTAGTGCAAGCTAGGTGGTTTGAATAGAAGAATCCATGGAAAAGCAAGAGGTGGGGAGCAGCAGGATGCTTTTCTTAAGGCTGAGAGAGCTGGGCCTCTTCAGCCTGGAGAAAAGAAGGCTGAGAAGGGGACCTCATCACTGTGTATAAGTATCTCAAGGGAGGGAGTGAGGAGGAGGGGGCTAGCCTCTTCTCAGTGGTAGCCAGTGATAGAACTAGAGGAAATGGCCATAAATTGAAGAACCAAAAGTTCCACAGGAACTTGAGAAAGAACTTCTTAACAGTGAGGGTGACAGAGCACTGGCCCAGAGAGGTGGTGGAGTCTCCTTCTCTGGAGATCTTCAAAACCCGCCTGGATGCCACCCTGTGCCACGTACTCTAGGAGACCCTGCATGTACAGGGGGGTTGGACTAGATGACCTCTAGAGGTCCCTTCCAACCTTAAGTATTCTATGATTCTATGATTCTTCCTTTAGGGAACCAGGAGATCTCCAAAGGAATAGGTAATGCTCAACAAAAATATCACGCCATGAATGTGACCACCCTCTTTACGCCAAGTGATTTTAGGAGTATACAGCCTTTGCATTTTACACAAGCCACTAAAAAATATGATCTTGCATGAAAAAGAAATGAAAAAAAAAGAGATCCAAAAAAAAAAGCAGCAGAAGAAATGTAAAGATACAATGCTTCATTTTCTAGATATGCTGTCTCAATTACTGTTCCACTAGGTGCATCTAAAGCTGAAAGGGAAGAGGAAAGAATAAATGTCATCCATTTTGAGAAGCTGAATCCTAAACTGCAAAAGAAAATGCAAACAGCCAGTAGCTAGTACGCATGTTCACAGTAGAGAGCTCACTCTTTCATGTGGAATTCATGATAAAAACCAGCAACATGTTAAGCTAGGACTTAAAGGACTCATGCTCTGTCCATTTTAGCTGGTTTACCTACCATAAATCCGGATAAAATGATGCTTAGTTTAAGCAAACAGAAAACAATGAGATACTAACATCTCAGGGAAGAAGAAATCCAACAGAAATTGGAAAAGCATTTTGTTATGGTTGCTCACTTGGTAAGAAAGAGTAACAGCTTTCTTTTCACTAGGTCACACTTTTTCTAATCACAGTAAGCAATACAAGTGACAAGCTAAGGCTGCACTAGCTAGCTTCCTATATGATATGTTTCTAATGAACTCTTATTTGAACTCTTAACAATTTAAGTTGGAAGGGGCAAGAAAGGGAGACAGGCTCTAGCAAGAGACAGCATCCAACAGCAATCATGCCTACTACTGCAGTATCCTCATGCATCAGCGCTAAGTTCACCAGAAAGATCAACCACTCATCTCCTCAAGCAGTCAGTTACTCCAGGCCAGAGATTTTAAACACTGATAGCACCTGAGATGGCAAAGTCCAGTGATACTTTTGAAGATCGTGTTTTAACATCTCTTAGTTGCAATATTTATTATTTTTTTATTTAGTTACCACTTAAAGTATTTCTTTATTGTCCCAAATAGGTTCTGCCTAGGAGGTTTATATGGATTAACCACCACAGTATTTTCCCATTATGAAAACCTGCTGGGTGAACTGTATGACATCTGCATGGTATCACAAAATGGGTAGGGTTCACCTTTGCTTTTAACCGCACTTAGAAAGTGATAAGCTAATCATCTAGGCCTTCTTTGTAATCAGTGAAGGCAGTGTTAAAAGCAGGAGTTGATTCACTCTTTCCCAGGAGAGACAGTATGAATCACCATATGGAGGGGGTGATCTCTCATTCTGACTATAAAGAAAATATAAAGTTAAAGTTCAGGGAAGTAAATCCCATCCCATAAAATTGCATCATGATTTTCTTTCACTTTGCACTGGAAACATTCACTGAATTGACCTTACATCCAAACTTTCCCCATGCCACCAACTTCGTGGTGAGCACAATTTTGTAACTTCGTTTGTGCTCAAGCCCTTTCCTAGCTCATGTGCCTTCAACAGGAACTGTATTGGCTAAACTTTGAAATGGATCCAGTTGCTGGTGCTCCCTGTACTCCAGATTCCTTTTGATAACAGTTGCCCAAATATTGCTTGTCCAAGCACTGTAGGATCCCATTGCAACTGCTCAGAGCATCTTCTTCTTCCCTGCTGCAGAAATGGTGGTATCTTTCAGTGCTATCAGTTGGAGTTCTCATGTGGTACTACTGATTGCAAGTGAATTCCTGCAATTTCCAGAAGATTTTCTGTAAAAGATCTCATCAGTTTCCCAGTTTGGACAAGATCTGTTCAGTGTGCTTTCTTTTCAGGAGTTCCAGTTTTTTTTTCTTTACCTTGCCTACAAAGCTGCATTTTGCCCTCCATAAAGGTATAGCAATCACACAGCTTATACATTCTATATGTGTTTATCCCAAAGAAAGGTTCTATTCATTATTTTTTGGTATCTCTTATCCAGGTACGACGGTTGTGTTGGGCAAATGCACTCTATCTAAAGCCACAAAAGATGCAAGAGTAGTTGTAGTTTCCACAATAATTATGACTTACTTACTTTCTTTTGTACCTGCCATGGAGGCAGAGAAATCAAGCCCAGTAATATGTCCTTCTCCTGAGTTCATTTAGGAAGGTCAGTCTGCCCACAGTGGTCTTCATTAACTTTTAATAGAAGAACTCAAAATTGGTGTATGGAAATCCATCATATAGTCTCTCAAAAACCTGTTCTCATCTTTTTTTTTTCTATTGTTCAAATGTGAATTAGAGGAGATTTGGTATATTGATGAGTCTAGCTGAAAACTGTCTCTTGTGACCTGCAGTAAAATTCTTGGAATAAACGCTTCTGTTGGTCCTCAGATGTATCTCCCAGCATCTTTATTGCTATATACATTGTAAGACTTTTCACATCCTCACGTTGTACTGCTAATGACCTAATGACTGTAATGCTAATGACTGACATTCCGCAGGTGCTGCAAATGTCTTGTTAACACAAGTCTTGTCCACATTCTGTGGACTAGACTTATTTCATCAACAATACAGACAGATGGCTTGGTACGGTTTCAGCAGGGATCAGACTCTGTCCCATCCTTTAACAAAAGTTATCTTGTTTGTTTTTTGTAATGATTCATCTGATGCTACTATGCACTAGGAATATGGCTGTGAGATTTGCTAGTTCTTTTCTATTGTCCAAATTTCTGCTTCAAGCAACAATTTATATGTTTCCAAATAACTTCTCATTTGCTTTCAGAATGACTTCATTTCCCACGTTTTTACAACTTATCTCTTTCTGTAGATGTCTTAGGGGGAAAAAGAAAAACAAACTGTATTTAGTTATCTTAGCATGAAATTTCTGATGAAGAGTCTGACCATCAGAATCATACATGTAAACATTGTAATTATTTTCTGCCATTCTCTATGCTTTTAAACAAAACCAGTAATAACTTGTTGATTCATTTATAGCATTTCAGGTTGCAGCATCTGCTTGGTCCTTGCAAATACCAGATATCTGAATGAGTTAACTTTAAGTTATAAGGTTGTATTTTATCTCTCTTTCATCTCACATACTTCAGTGCTCAGTGGTTAGATAGCTACTGACATTTACTTGTCTGAGATTCTTCCAGAGGAGTTTATAGTGTCAAGGTGGAAATTATTTCCATTCTTATATAAGAAATGCTTCTTAAATAACATTGTGTATAGCTTATATTGATGCTGTTTTATTGACACAATTTGATTGCAAACCAGGGAGGCACTTAATGGCRTATTTATGCATATATATCTCAAACTGATATCAGATTGGCATTAGGTTATTTTCAAGGTATATGAATTACATTTTGGAGGTTGCTTATTTGGCAGAGTGTCCGTTAGATTTTCTTCTGCTGTCTCTTTTTGCCTCTTCCTCCTCAGTGCAGATTTAAAGGAAATATAAGAGCTGGCCTAGTTCTCTTAATAGTAAATAAAACCAAAGGAAGCAGAGCTGCCTGAGAATTAGACTGGCAACATGAAAGTTGCCAATAGATAACAGTTCATCAACTGGACCATACAGAGTAAGGCAGGACCCCAAGGACAAGCCTAGTAAGTTTATAGCATCTCTGTGGTTTCTTTTCCTGTAACTTCATAAACTGTTGCATATGTATTTTATATCTGGAATGATATCAATAATGTTTTTATTTCCTTTTYCATTAATATGATTTAAGGTAAAATGAAATCAAGGAGACTGTTCATCCTTAAAACACTCCATGTTTATGGAGTGGCAATCCTTACAACAGTGGTACCAAGGCTCAGTTAGAAACTACTAGATCAAATATATTTACCCAGGATACCCAAAAGCAACAATGCCAAACTCCTCTCCCCAGAATATTAACCTTTTTGGCAATACATCATATCCTTTTAGATGAGTAGGTGTCCACCTCAGTTCTGTTTAACTGAGCAGTTAGCAAAATGTGCATTCCTTGAGGCAAATGCATTTTCCCATCAGGTAAACTGCACAGGCTTGCTTGAAAGCCTACATAGCTCAGTGTAGAAAACAACCCTTCCGGCGACAGGATCAGGCCAAACAAGTTCCCTGATGTGTAGGGTGGTAATGGACTGATCACCTCCACAGTCTGGATGCCACAGCATTATATTTGCTTTACTGCTTTAAGCTTGTTGGCAGCATCCTCTGCTGAGGACCTCACCTTCACTGGATCTGGACATTGTACTTGATATTTCACCATGAGTTGCCCAAAGGATAATGTTTCAGGCAACAGTTCACTTCCACTAATACTCCAAAGCCTTTAGCAAAGCAAGAATAAAAACAAAACAAAACAAAAAATATTTTCACTCTCAAGAGGAAGTAAAAGAAATACTTGACAAACCAGAGTTTCTAAACAATCTGTTCGAGGGACCTATAATGCAGTTTGGTGTGTTTCCTAGATAACTGTAGTAATTGGAAGTTATGCAGAAAGCATTAACTCCCAGTTTCCAGAGTGAAGAGCATTCCTTGATAGAAGCCTTTATGGAAAACAGCTTTTGAAGAACAATTCAGAAAGTCAGTGGCTATTTCCTGTACAGAGCTGAAGCACAATGTATGGAAGGCATGTTGGTTTTCCTTCCCTTCCCTTCCCTTTCCCTTCCCTTCCCTTCAATTCCCTTTCCCTTCCCTTCCCTTTCCCTTCCCTTTCCCTTCCCTTCCCTTCCCTTCCCTTCCCTTCCCTTCCCTTCCCTTCCCTTCCCTTCCCTTCCCTTCCCTTCCCTTC
>PTEX01000251.1:484612-559903 GCA_003342815.1 Eudromia elegans
CCCTTCCCTTCCCTTCCCTTCCCTTCCCTTCCCATCTCTTTTGTTCCCATCTTTTTTTTTTTCCTTTTTTTCTCTTTTGTTCTTTTACTTTTTCTTCTCCCTTCCCATTGCATTATACACACAGATGCAAAAACTGGATATAGTTTTTTTTTTCTCTCACTGAAAATTTTAAAAAGACCAAACAAAACCATTGTTTTTAGAGCTGTTCTAGATTGTACATTGAAAGAAAACTGAAAACATTTCCTCTCTCATTGTTTCCACCAGGTCCTCTTTCTTGCAGTAACCTCTTTCAGTTAACACCAATCCTTAGTCCTGGCAACATTTATTATTGACCGAAAAGTAAAGAATGAAAGAAAACCAGAATATGCTTATTTTTCAGGAATTATATCCTTTCCCCCATCATTTTATCACTTACTACTAAAATAAGAAAGATGAAAGAAAATCTTTCCACAACGGTTTTGTTGACAAGAGAATGCGTCTAGCTATCCTGTCAGATGGACAGCTTTCTCTCTCCAAGGGCTATACACATCAATTTACAGTGACAATAAAAGAAAGGGAAAAGAGCAAGCAAAATGGGAGCTTTACCTCACTGTAGTATTTGCTTCCTAAAGTCCAGACAGCAATAGTTCATGTTTTCAGGGAATTACTTCCCAGTAGCAAAATGTTTTAATAATAATCAGAAAACTCCTGATGTACATTTCCAATTTCTGGACAATGTCTTCAATAACTATGGAAACTCGTAATATCATGATATGAAGCTGATCAAAAATCTGGTAGCAAAAGGATATATTCACGTGCTTAGCAAACTTCTGGGATTTTGCCTCCACTCAATTTAGACTCACATTTACTCTTCACCAGGAATGAGTCCAGTGAGTCGACCACATAGAGAAAATCTTTTCCAGAACAGACATGTGCCTATTTTTTCAAGATTTGATGACCTCAATATGTCTTCATCTTGTGTCTCATGGCACAGGAGATAAATGCCTGTAGCTTTTCTGGTGGCATAGGACTGCCATCCAGCGTTGTCTCTGGTGAAAAGGGCAATCCTACTGCAAGGGCAGGGCAACTCTATGAGGTTGTCAATTCTTCACCTTCTCAGAGAGAAGAGTTTGAAAGAGTGGAGTTTTCTTTGAGGAACATTTCTGAATAGCAGGTTGTCACAGAAATATAGTAGATGCTGTCTACAATTGGACATCATGGTGGAAATACCAGGAACCAAGTATTGTTTTCTGACCTCTTGATCCTCTCCACAACACCTCTGCACACTGCTCCCCAGGAAATGGGCTTTCCACTTGACTTGATGTGTCCACCTCCATCCTCCACTTCAGTGAAGGCAGACAGGAGGATGTGTGAGGTGACAGAGGAGATGATGGACCCATCATGAGAACTGCTGGGTACTTGCTCATTTCTCTGCTCCTTCTACTGAATATCCTTGAACAAGTCATTTAACCACTTTGTTCCTTTGGACAAGATTTGGAAGTTAATCTTGGAACTTTAGAGAGGATTTTCAGCTTCATTTGCATTTCTTCACATACAAACTGCAAAGACAAATATCACAAAGAGAAAATGGTTGTGTCAAAGGAAGTTGGATGGTCAAACTGAATACAAGTACATTTTCACAAGAAATAACAAGTGCTGGGTTCATAGCAATCACCACACAAAACAATCAAAGACAAAACCTCCCCTGCAGAACCTGGAAACAAGTCTGTATAGATATTTTATGCAAGGGTCTGAGTTGTTAGAGTGGTTTCAAAGTTGATATGTTCCTGAGACTATTTCAGTGGTGTTTGTCCTCTGGTTATGGAATAGGAATTTCCCCTAAATCCAACTGTAGAAGTGGCTATTTATCTCTACACTGTATGTGTGGCTCCTGCGGGGCAATGGTAATACTCTCGCCTTGTTTATGAACATTTTATTAGTATTTTATTTGTGGCTAATGGATGTTCCACCAAAAATTTTTTATGTGTTAATCAGCATTTGATAAATTTTTAATTCCAGTGGCTGCAAGCTGATACATTGTTTCTAATAAAACCTTTCAAAAATTGCCTTTTTATCCTACATATCTTCAAATATATTTTAATATACACCAGAGGAAAAGGACTCTGAAGAAAATCCTCCATTTTTCCAGTAAAATAGTTACTTTTCATCTTTCATAGTGATCCTCTTAGGGGGGAATTGCTAACCGTCTCCTACAGAATTGCAGGCTTCCTATAAGAAATACTTCAGTAGCTTAACCCAACAGTCCTTGTTGCCATGTGAGATCCTGTTTAAGGAAACATGGGCCTGGCCACTATGGGTGCATCAGATGCTCCACAGGTGGCTGTACATCCCGGGGGATTTGCAGAATTCATATTTTAAACGCAGGGGATAGAAAGGGGATGTTTTACCCAGTGCGAATGACAGTCATTCAATTTAGCTTCTTTGGCACCTCTCTGGAAATGGTGGTATCTCTTTACAAATGCTGTAAGGAATATCTACCTGGAAATTCTGGTCTTGGGACCTACCTGGTGATAGATGCCTATGAAGTCTAAAACATCTGGTAAATATTCTGCTGCCCTAAGAGAATTATCTTTGGGAATGGGAACTTTTACTTACTTTGCAAAATAGAGAAGAAAATGTATATAGTGTGTCATGAAGGGCTGACAAAGAGGAAAAAATGCCAAAGTTCATGAACTTCGATGAACTGGCAGTTCATCGAAGCAGTTTGTTGTGATATTGTACTGAGATATGAGGAGGGTAGAACCTACGATAGGATAGCTCTAAATCTTGTCATGCCTTGAGCTACTCCAAAATAAATCTGTGAGGCATTAGAAAAAGATATAAGACCACTGTGCTGTCACAAAATATCATTCCAATATGCTGCCACAAAATTCACAGGCCTTCCTTGTGAAATGTGTTTTTAAATAATGTTTTAATATACTGTAGCTTGTAAATTTAATATCACCTGAAGAACCTAGGTTTTCTCTATGCCAAAATAGATTTATATTTTTCTCTTCATATTGAATTTTATTATCACTATAGAAGAATGGCAAACATTCCTCACACATGGGGTCACAGCAGAAAGCTTATGCCAAAGATGGTTTCAGCCTTATCTGAGCCCCCACTGGTGCAAATCTAAAATGATGCAAAGATCTATTGAGACTGAAGTTACATCCACAATCTTCATCAGGATTAACTATATCTGTTCACCATGCTACTCATCCTCTCTCCATTTCCACAGATCTACATGTTCCAAATACAGCAGCCTTAGTCACACAAAACAAGTATACTGTAATTTCATTCATCTTGCAGTTTACTGCTCATTCTGTTCATGGCAAAGTCCCCTTTCACACTTTTGCACTGGATCAGGCTGATCTCTCCCAAAGAAATCTGAAAAGCACCGTCTGTGATTTTAAAAAGTTGAAGACTTTAAATGCCTGCAATGGGCAGGTTGTGTGTACAGGAGGATGGTAGACATGCAGGATCCTGCATATTGGCTTCCTAATGGAGATGAAATTGTTGCTTTGCCTAGTTGTACCCCAATGTGTTTTACTTAAAAGTATATTATTTAATCCAGGAAGGAAAAAAGACAAATAGCACCCAAGGCAATCTTTCCCTCCCAGAAAATCTCTTCCTCTTTGCTGACAGATGCCTCTCAAGAGTAACTCAACTTTCAGTATTCACTAATCATAAACTACTGATAGTATGGTTCCTCTATCCCCTAAATTTCATCTGAACTTGACACTGCCTGCAACATAGCAAGTCTGCTGAAGAATCAAAACCTGACAGCACAGAGTAAGAATCAAGAAAGTTATTTGTAAGACTGTCAGCCAATAGCTACTACGACCACAACAGAAAAACTCTCATCCAAGTAAATGCATTTAATTATATATGACCTGTATAAGCAACAGTTTCTTTTCTCTTTCTGCTTCCCTTTCAGTTTCCCATCTCCCCCCAAAAGAAATTTTTTAAATTTTATTTCTTTATTTATTATTTATTTATTATTTATTTCTTTATTTTTTATTTTTATTTAATTTTATTTCTGAAACAAGACTTTTTAAGACTTTCCCAACAGATTGAGGTCCTTGTGTCAAAGTGAATTTTAAAGTACTACTAGTTTAGATAAGTCTGACCTTATCAAAGTGTTGTTTGATCCTATCCATTGCGAAATCTTTAGTATCTAACAACAAAATCAGCCTTTCTCCTTCCCTTGTGCAGCCTCCACCTCTTTCCACAGCTGTAATACAGTTCTTTTCAAATCAGTCCCTTAAATTTCCTGCATTGCTTTAAGACAAATCCGAGCTAAGGTAGATTCAATTACACACCTAATTTCAAATCCAAATGCCTAATAAAAGTGCTGACCTCCTAGAAAGGTAATAGACTATATGTGTGTGTACGGTGGTGGGTGAGACAGCGGCAAACAATGTTGCATATGGACAGTGGAGAATTGACACAAATATTAAATTCTTAGAATCATAGAATCACAGAATCATAGAATGGCTAGGGTTGGAAGGGACCTCTAGAGGTCATCTAGTCCAACCCCCCTGCACACGCAGGGTCTCCTAGAGCATGTGGCACAAGGTGGTGTCCAAGCGGGTTTTGAAGATCTCCAGAGAAGGAGACTCCACCACTTCTCTGGGCAGCCTGTTCCAAGGCTCTGTCACCCTCACTGTCAAGTTCCTGTGGAACTTTTGGTGCCTCAATTCTTGGAGTTCTTGGAGTTTCCACGGAAATTCTTGGAGTTTCCACGGAAGCTCCAAACCAGGAGAGACCAAACCTCTGGCAGACACTTAGTTTCCATCTTTTTTAGCTTTGTGGCCTGCTGATATCTCAACAACATTTCTGAGTATACAAAAAATAAAATCCTCCTAGCCTAAGCCATGTCTTCAGCTTGCTACTTTAAACCTCCTTTTCTCTATGTGCTGTAGCTGGTTATTATTTTTTTTCGTCTGGGCTCCTTCCTCTGTTCCTGTTTGTTTCTGTCCTGCATCCCCTGGGAAAAGTACAATATACTCCTGCCTAGCTCCATATCTCTTTTCTAATGTTAATGTTTGCATTACTGGAAGAAGTCAACATTATCCCCATCTTTCTTCTCTGCAGGGAATCAGAATTCATGTCTTTCCATATTGTATTTCAATATTGTATTTTTCGTTCTGGAAATTGATGTGTTTGAGATTCAGCTAGTAACCCTGTCATAGCCTAACGTGATGATTCTGATATCACTTTAAAAGCTATGAGCTCAAATACATAGAATTCCAATTCCTATCACAATAATCCTGATTTTTATCTTAATACATTCTGTGTATTAATGGCTTAGATTGTACTTGCCAAATAACCTTTGGAATTTCTTTTAGTGAATTCCTGATTATATATTTATACTCTCTCTATATATAATATGTATGTATGCATATGTATATGCATATATTCGGGTAGATATGTATATTTAAAATCCCATCTCTAAAGATTCATTTTATCAGCAGGCTACATTCTGCATTTCAGAAATAGAGCCTGCAGACTATGATAAACAGTAGTTAAGATTCAGGGAGAACCTTGTATATGAAAAAATAAATGTTCGTATTGAAACATATGGGCAAATAGGATTTTCTTGAGTGTGTAGTAGCAACAGTTCGGATTTGAAATACTTGTGGCAGGAGGCAAATTTTGTTGTCTGGGCTAACTCTGTTATGGCTGTGGTTTCTCTGTTTTTGAGTTCAGGAAAGGAGGCTGGGAATGGGAAAAAAATAAAGAAAAAGGTGTAAAGAAGATACAAAAAATAATACTCTTCTGCATGACAGGCTTCTTTATTTTCATTCTGGAATTGCTATCCCATAGAACTGGAAATTTCAAGGGATCTCTTCCCTAACTATCTCCGCTGCCTCCAAAGAGAAGCGGTCAGTGGAATCCATGGGGGTAAAGTAGGACAGGTGAAACAGACCCAAAAGAAATGCTGTTTTGGGCTAGCAAGAGGAGCCAACCACTCAATCTCATTTATCATAAGGAGAGTTCAGTAAGTAAATATGACCAGAGTGTAATGATACCATTACCTCTCCTGAAAACTCTATGGTCTATTGAAGATGCTGCTCTGAAAGCATATGGCAGAACTTAAAGGCAAGGAGAACTATCTCCCTTCTTCTTCCTTCCCTCTAATACAAACAGACTACGAGAGGACAGTTGACAACACTGTTTCACCATAGTTAATTGCTCCTCTCTGTGGGGAAAGTCGAGCAAGTTTCTGTAGCTCTAAGTCAGGGTTGACACCTGCCATCTGGCTCCTCGGTCCTTTCTTATTCAATGGCACATGCCTTCGATTTATTGTTCCACGGCTGCTTCTATTTTTCATTAGCCCCTGCTCTCAAACAGATGGTTTGAAACAAAACTATTCAATAATAAATATATTCAGGCAAGYGAGATTGTGAGAATAGTTGAAACTAGAAAAGGGAACTGTGGACTTCACTCTCATGTAGGCATTAATATTTCTGTTCCTTTGGGTTGGAATGTTTTCCTAAATCTCTTCAGGTCCCTCATGGCTTTAGTGTATCTGCCAGCCAGAAGGCCTCTTCTTGCACTGATCTGAATTTTGCCCTCCTTTTCAAAATAGGATTAGACCTGAATTCATTCCTTCCTCAACAATTTTGACAGAACGCTTCCCAGTTTGCTTAAAGCTCTGATTCCACTTTCCATATAATCACATATATAAACAGAGGCGATGGGAAGCTTTCACCTTTAAAAATACTGTTGATATTTTCACAGAGCAAACTACAGGGAAATATTTTCACAAGCTTCTTCTTCCTTGCTACAATCCGTCTTATTTTTGCCACCTTTATTTATAAACCACAGGTGCTTTTGCTATGATATTCCTTCATGAAACAAAATGCAAATCAACTGAAAACACAGGGAAAATTATGACACTGTTAAACTGAATACATGAAAAATATGTATTTCTTGATGCAATAGCAGATGATAATTAATGCCATCACCCTGGGAGTGAATTCTGAGACACTGGTAATGGCACCTGTAGTTCTGTACCCAGATTTTGAGTAAGAAATGCAAATATCTGACTGTAGGCACAGATGAGGCAATTTCAGGTACAAGTTCCTCTCTGAACCTGCAAGTGAGGACTCAGATGAAAAGGTTCAGGTGCAAATTTGGCAGTGATGTGTGAACACTTTGCCTTTTTAAAAAGACTGTAAACACTTCTACTACAATAGAGTGCAAAATAAGGTGCAAAGATACTTGAGCTTATGCTCCACATACTCATTCTCGTTTGGAAAGCAGAATACTCACATTTCCCTGGCTTTGCAGCTAAGCAAAAACACAAGTTTTCTAACATATGTGACTGACTAAAAGCACAAAGTCCTTCAGGCCTAGTTTCTCATCCGGTGCACTGTTGATCAGCAGCAGAAATTTAGGTCAGAAGATGTAAAAAGGACAGGTAAGGAGCGATTCTTGTGAGCTTATGGTGATGTGCTGCGCTGTTTCTGGCATTTGATCCATTCTCTGTGCATTGGACTGTACTGGCACACTGTCATGTATCGCATAAAGATGCTTATTGTGGCTTACTTCTTACTTATTCTTCTTACTTATTGTGGTTACTGCTTACTTATTGTGGTTACTGCTTACTTTTCCCTTCTACATCTTCCAAATTTTGCTTGCACAGTGTTCAGTACAAAAGGAACATATTTTTTGCCAGGATCTGATCAAAAATTGTCTTTTGCAAAAGCACATTTATAGTTCTCTAGCTAGGTGTGCTGCTGTTGTTTGTCCTCTGCTGCTAGTCCAGCTGGGATCCAGGGATATACATTGGGTTCTTTTCCACACAGAAGAAAGAAATTAATTTTCTGCTACAGGAATCAAAATTATTGGTGCAGAAAAGTCATTTAAATACTGTCCCCCTCTCCATTGTGCAGACGGAGTGGTTAGTGCAAACACAAATGTTACCAGTTTTCTTCTTCCCATTAAAGATTCTGTCCTTTAGATTGTAGCTGGGTGAAACACAAGGTTTTCCAGAAGGTGGGAAGAGTAAGAGAAGTGGAAACGCCCTGAGTTGCTAGGATCTGAAAGCAGGGCTGGCTGCTCTCTTTGTCGTGTAAATTTTTTTTTTTTAAGGGGAGAAAGGTAGACCTATACTTGCCTCCTATTGTAAACCCAATAGGCAAGGCAGAACCTATGTTAGGACCAGAGAATACACATCTATGCCTCCTCGAAGAAGGAGCTACAAATGAAGTAAGACAGTTATCCATAGTTAACATAAAAACATCAAGTGCATCGGCACACTACAGACTTTATACAGTCAAGGTACTGTGAGGAAGCCTTTGTCATTCTTTCTCATATACTTAGGTTTAGGCTTGAAGGTCTAGATGTAGCCTCCAGCTTATCAGTTTACTAAATTGCTAGTTATTGACAGTAATGCAGGCACATCTTGGTAAGGACTGAGAAAGGGGATATAAGACCTATTTTAAAGGCCTATTCTGAAAATTCCGGGGAAAAAATACATGCCTTGCCTTCTGTTTGGACTACTGGATCTCTGAAACTCTTGTGAGGCACTGCCCAGTGCCTTTTCTGCTCAAAAAGGCAGTGGACTCCAGTTTATGGAGTTCTGTTTTCCAGGAAGTGACTACACTGAACTAGACACCACTTTTTGCTGTGCTCCAAGTGGCATCAAAACTTTTGAAAATAGGCATCCAAATGAGCAAGTGCCGACTCCTGCTTTGATATGTTTTAACCATGGTTTCATTGCCTGTATCCACAATGATATTTGCACTTCCTTGAAGCCTTATGGTCTCTATGACAACAATGCAAGGAATCTATGACATGGTTGTGTCTCCTGCTGATATGCCTAACCCACCTAGGGGGTGAAAAACTTGCCTTATAACGAGCATATTTCTTCCTTCGGGAGGGATGAAGATGTCCATGATGGGTGAGCTGTACTTGTGCACTTGAGATACGTCTCATTATAACATGCTGAGGGACAGATGAGTCACCTTAAAAAGAAACACAGGAAGTGACTCATGCTGCTTTAGAAGCAACTTCTGCTCAACTCCCCATGTTTTCTCAGAAAACTGGTGTCTTCTCCACCTCGTGGAACTGTGTAGGTACAGGTGCACGCTGATACCACAGCTCCTTCATAACACTAGGTGAGTGTTCATGCTGTTTGAAGGCTCTCCATTTTCTCATATTAACAGGAGGCATATGGTATTTCTGGGGGAGGCAGACATATGAAAAACATGCTCATTAACTCTTCCATGCTTCTGGCATCAACAAAATCTCAATTGAAAGGCTGTGTCAACATTGGGTTCTTCAAGAAAAGCATAGCTCTTCGAATGAGTATGGAAGAGATGAAAGAGGGTTGGGAAATAGAGGATGATGGCTGGTCTGGCTTTTAGGAAGGCTCTTCAGTTGATCTCAGACATACATCTGTCGTAAGGGAAGGAACTATAGAGACGCATTCATGCAGAGAGTTCTTCACGTTTCATGTTTCTCCCTTATTTTTCTGGACTCTTTTGTCTAGTTTTTGATGCAGTCAACACAGTGATAATGCTAATCTCTAGGGCCTGCTCTCAGGGACTTCATGTCCAGCGACTAGTGGCACAGCCCAGAGGTCAGTTTAGGGTTCAGTCTTGTTCAGGTAATGCACCAACGACTTGGGTGAAGGGTCCGAATGCACCCTCAGCAAGTTTGCTGGTGACACAAAACTGGAAGAGTGACTGATATACCAAAGAGCTATGCAGCCAGCAATAGGGACCTGGGCAGGCTGAAGAAGTAGACAAACAGAGCTGAGGAGCCACTATATGGGCTGAAAGCCAGCACACTCAAATGGTGCTGAGGATACGACCAAGGAGAGAGCTGGTTAATCCCAGAAGGAAATTGCAATGTATAGGGTTGTTGGATCTATGAGGGACCTCATATTTTTCCCTCTTTTGCTTTGCATTATTTGAAGAATTGACTGGATTCAGCATTATTTTGCAAGTGCTTTGCAACGTGCCTTTTATTTGATATTGTCTTTGCTGGAGGAGAAAAGGTACTCTGGGGTCTTTGAGTCATTTGATCTACGTAATGGTACCTCTCACTGAAGATGAGTTTAGAACCCATGAAACGGAGGCCCATAGCCATTTCTTAGGTTTAATATCTCTTTTTTGACTTGAACTGCTATGAGTCTTCCTGTCTGAAATGACTTACACTAATGCTTTCAGTATAAATTATACATAAAACTGGAAACAGAAAATGTTAGTTCACAGTGTCCCCCTCAGAGAACTTAATCTACAACATCAACTTGATAGGAAATGAAATGAGTTTGTCAGATATGTTAGGTTCAGTTCAAAAGCTCACTATGACCAATTGAAAGATTTCTATTGATTTTTGTGCACTTTGGATCACACCCTTTAAACTGTAGCTCTATCATCTAAACATATGGGACTCATTTGGGCATTTGTCTAGTGTAAGTAAAAGAAAGCAAACTGTATGATTTTATTGTAAACCAGAGATAAAAGAATAAAATTTTTTGTAGTTGGTCTTGAAAGGACTGGCCTACTCAAGATTTTATACATAAAATACATTCCCATATCGGTGGAAAGAAGTCGCTGACCTGAGAATTGCTAAGGATAAACAACTTCCTTGAAGATGTTATGAAGACTGAGGCCCACTGCATGGCAAATAGCCTCTTCCAAATGATTTTGAAGGGCCTAAGTAGACAAAATGAGCAGTAAAGCATGTGCTTTTTACCTGGAGCATATTCTTGATAATCTTCAAAGTAAAACCTGTAATGAAAATGACACAGATTCCTCAGAACTGCAGAGGAGGCACTTATCTAGGCCTACGTATGCAAGATCTCTAGATACACAGACACTCTTAAGGGCAATGGAGATCCATATTTAACCACACGTAAAGCAAATGGAGGAGTGATCACTACCCTGTGCTATGAGTGGCACCTCTTATACCTAAGCTATATATACATGCTATATATACATGCTATATATAAACCTCACACATAACTTCAGAGGGAGGAAAGGAAGTGAAACTGAAATCACATATATCCACACATAATCTCAACCATTGTGAAATGAGCAGGCTGTAAAATTGGACTGCAATACAGACAGAACTTCAACAGGTACAAAGAAGCCAATTTCAGGATTTTTATCATTGGTAGTAATATAATTATGGGCAAGGATTATCTCTGAATTGTGAGATGTTTGTTTCCACCGAAACCTGTGGCAGTTGGATATATACTGCTGAGCATGGAATAGGGCACTCAGTAAAATCAGTAATAAAAATTCCATTTTTGTGGAGATCAAACTGATTCACAAATCCAAGTGGAATCCATTGTGGAAGAAACAGCCAAAATACTTGGGAAATATTTCAATGAAAATCTAAAATATTTTAGTCCTTTCAAAATGAAAAATTGGATTTCACAATATTTTAATCCTTTCGAGGTGAAGTTTTTCAARCTTTTACTTTTAAAACATAATCCTTCACTAAAATTTGACCTTAGAGTGAAACAAACAAAAAGTCTCAGTGAATTAAATGACCTGTAAATATAAAAATAGAGGGATTAGGGAGGTAAATAAGGTGTGTTATCCAAAAGAATTTTTTTCAATTTTGCCAAGAAATGACCTTCTTTTGGTTTTGTTTTTGTAAACTGAATTAACTGAATTAAACACAGTTTCTGGCTAACCACTGACTGACTTGAAATATCCAGCTACACCAATAATTTCTTTCAGGAAGATCTTCTAAGCCTGCCAACAGTTTCCCTCCTGCCTTTTTTCCCTATCATATCAGATATTATCAAGTAAAAAAGCCTTGCAAAGAAAATACTGGGCCTAATGCAAAACCCTTTGAAGTCTGTAGGAGTCTTTTCATTGACTTCAAAGGGCTTTAGATCAGGCCCTATTACAACAGTTTAAATAATACAGTATGTGCACAGTAAATTGGAGTTTGGCACACGGATGCTACAAAATCTGAAGTGTTGAGTGGTTCTGCATAAGATTGACTCTAATAACAATGGTCTGCAAGAACAAAACTTTGCATTTAATTAATTTGAATAAAGTTGTTAACCTTCAATTTAACAATCTTGATTGGGCTGTTAACTTTGATGGTAGATATTTACTAGGCAATCTTATTTTCCAATAACCTTTAGTTTCTAATATTTTGCTGCTAATATTCTTGGAGAAAAGTAGGTTTAAAAAGAATTGAGAAATTTAGACCAGATTTTTACATACTTATCTTGTTAATTCTATGTGCAATTCATTTCAAACCCTCACTCTCAGATTAATCATTAGTTTCAGAGGACATTCATAGAAGGAGTTGATCCTCAACATGACTAATATGAAAAGAAATGTCACAGTATTTTGACGTATAATGTTACACTGATCTTTTTTTATAAAAACTTCCAAATGTCTGTGTTTAGTTTTCAACCATTGTACTTTATATTTCTTCTCTGTGCTTTCCATATTTTTCAATATTATGCTTTTTTTAGCTTTATTTTCATTATTACATTTCAGAAAGTGCTGCGCTATTTTCCCTTTGTATCAAGTCAACACAAATTCCATGAACTCATAAAGAGGCTGTGATTAAATAATAACTGAGAGCCTCATACAGTATTCATTAGTTCTCTGTATGTCAGAGCTAGACTATGTCAGAGCTAGACTATGGCATTCCCACACACGATAACTGAGACACAGAAGTAACCTGCCCACCAACTAAAAAGAAAGCAGAAATGCAGTTTGCTGACAACTAAACTGTTCCCTGATTCAATAAAGCATTTGAACCAATGTGATCTTATGCATGTACTACGATTGCACTGAATCAGTGTTCAGCACTGGATTACGTTCTCTGATAAATACAGAGTAAATTAAACATATGATTTTAGGGAAGTACACGTGTTAAGTTCATTTACTGAATCAGTTTTCCATAGTGAGCTATTGCTTGGGTAAGTCTTTCTGAGCTTTTCTATTTGGAAACCCCTTTTTATTTATTTTTATTTTCTCAGCCTTCTTTCTTTTACCTGCCAGAGTTGAAATGATTACACAGATAAGCCTGTCTAGTTGACTTGAAAGTGATTCAAGAGTTTGGCAAAGAAAGCTTGACCTTTATTCTAAGTTATGTGGGGAGATTCTTTCAGCTTACATTGTAATAAAATTTTCAACCCCTTGTGACTCTTTTTATTACTGCTCATGATCTTTTGGGAGTCAAGTCCATGTGCTCCAGAAATTCTTCTGCGCTCTATATGCCTCACTGGAAATCACACAGTTTGACTCTCCCCTGACAGAATTTTTGATCACTATCCTTCACTGTATCCTGCTGTGGTTGAATGGATATTGATTTCCCCCAAGTATACCCATTTTCTACTGGGAGGTTGCCCTCACACGCAAGCAAATTCAATATATTTCCATGGCCACTGGGCTGAGTCAGCTGGTGAAAACCACCAGCCGGAATCATCAGCAATATTACTCGAGCCAATGCTCAGTTGCCAGACAGGGGACAAAAAGGACTTCCATGGCAGAAATACATACAAATAATTCACTTTCAGATTGTAAATGAGTTAAGTTATAGCAATACAGGTCTTTCCTGAAGGAAATATTTTCTGTTTTCCTTTTCCAGTGCAGAAATAAACTGAAATATTTTCTTTCTGCATTTTATACCTATTCTGTTCAAATTCTGTAATAATTCTCTTTTGCAGTCGTTGTTTCTAGATGCAGACCATTAGCTTTCTAATAGAGATGGTGTAAGTCACAGGAGCTATTTTCAGTGACCAAAGAAGTACATGCTTTATTTCACAATTGATTTTCTTAATGCTGCTTTATCAAATTAGTAAGTAGGTGTAACTAACTTCACATTTCTCAACTGGTAATTTAAGTTCAACTGCATATTATCACTTGAAATGCCAGAAGCATATTCTATAATTGTTTGAATGATAGAAACATCTGGGTGAACATAGGGTGAACATCTGGGTGAATTCTGAGCCCCACCACTCACAAACATGTTAATTTGTCTTGAATTTGACCACAAGAGAGTTGAAGAATCTGTCTTTTCACCCAAAGATATATATTTTAAGATATAGCTATGTTAATCTAACTTGTAGAATCCCATTCTAAGACCTTATCTCATCCCGTCTATTACTCTCTTACAGAAAAAAAAGACAAACTTGCAAAGCACCCGCAAAACAAGGCCCTGAGAAATGCTAGACTTTCAGTTTGGACCATGACTTATTTCCCAAGTACTTTCCAGCACTATTTCACTTCTGTAGTACATTCAATGTCTACCTAAGGCAATAGAAAATATCTTCCTCACCTCCCAATTTTCCCACTGTAAATAACTGATGATTTCAACCAGCTCTGATTGTAAAAGAAAGAATGTTTCTGGGCTCATGTAAATGTCTCTTCTTTCTTTCTTTTTTTCTCATTTCCTGGTCTTGTTATTTACTTTTGTGCAGAGAAACTGCCTGTCCTTCCTCTTCCCCTCACTCCCCTTTTCTTTTTTTCTTTTTTTTTTAAAAAAAAAGTCTCTGATTTTATTACTCTTTCCTTCTTTCCTCCTACTTCATCTCTTCTAATTCCAATCTAATTTCAGTAATGGCTACTACAGTGCTTTCACTCTGTGCTCATGGATCACAATGAAACTGATTCATCATGTTTCTTGATTGAAGACTGTTCTATTCCTACAAAAACTTTGGCTTGAAAATGACACTACGCTATCAGCTTTCGTTGTCAGATCCTGGCACTGTGACAAGTGGTACCACACTGTCCCCATTCCGATTTTCTTTCTAAAGGGAGCAATCTTTATTAAAAATACTATGCTTAGATATCAGAAATTTTCTCTGTAATAGTTTTTGCAGGATAGTTAAGTACAAATTTATCAACATCAAATGCTCAGAAAATAACCAACTCCTCCAAATTGGAGAAAAGATGTAAAATGTTGTGAGCTTATACATAGGACTTCTATGCTTCCAGTAAGCTTTTTGGACAGTAGTCCCTAGGTTCCATATTCTCTCTCTAATCAGACTTTCAAAGGTGTTTTTTTTCTTTTTTGGAGATGGTGAGGATGAGTGTTTTGTATTCTTCTCTTGTTGTTACCACACAAATCCAACTCTACTGGTAAATCAAAAGATATGCAGCTAATCCCAGGGCAGGCGAACAAGGCTAAACATCTTGAAAAAATGGGGAGTTATCACAAATGAGAATTGTCTCCTAGAATCAATTCTGAAATTGAGAGAGGTAAATAATAGATAAATAACAAAACAAAACCCTCTAAAGTGGCATGTTAAATGATTCCACACTATTTGTCAGTAGCGCATAACAGCATTAACCTTTATGTCAAAACAGATCTACTTCATGTAGCTGTTTAATCATATTTCTGTCGCAATGAAAACCTTATTTTTCTCCTGTGTACCACATGTCACAGTATGCATTTTCACAGTTCACCCATTCCTCTCAAACTTTGCAGAAACACCAAGACCCCCTTATTCCTTCAAGCTGAAATCAGTGAAGCGAGGAGCAAGAAACCAGTACCATTAACCTCTACAAGCCCTTTGCAACTGGTAAGTGCTACTTTGCCAAAGGGGACTTCTTCTGTCCAACGTGTGGGTCACAACCGAGCTGCCTGTAGAAACGGAGAGGAGCGTGAAGAGCAGCCTCTTCCTCCACCATTAGTCACTGTGACGTGGTTTAAGTATGAGGTGGATTCATGAAACAACCTTGTGCAGTAAGGAAGAAATCCTGTCAACTTTCCTAGAACAATCCAGGCTGCCTGGATAACCGCCACTTTTTCGCTCCAGCAGGATTTGTATTATCAGAGACCTCCACGAGTTGCTGAGGTTTATTCACACTACATTGGCTTTATATTTTTGCAGAGATGTGTCAAGTCCTGGATTTCCTGTAGAAGTTTCCTCTTTAGCTTATATTCATCCTCTTTGGAAATTTTCTGATCTCTGATGTGCCCTTTTTTTCCCCTGGTGGTGGCCCAGAGACACCTTCTGACTGTGTTTCTTTGCCTGTTGGTCATCTGCTTTGACCTTACCTATTCAGTTTTGAAAGAGGGAATGATGTCTGTGAGTACTGGCACAGACACGATTTTCAACTCCCTTTATTTCATTCTCCTTAATGTCTTGAGTTTAACATGGTTTTCTGTGAGATTCAACCTGGATATGTCGTAAAGGGTCATAATCAAAAGGCCTGAGAACAGGGTTATGACCCTATTCCCATTGATGGCTGTAGGTCACAGGACAATCTTTTAGGGTATCATTTAATGTTACATATCTGGTTACTCTCCTGACAACTGGAAGCTGAGCAAAAGAATATTAAAATTAGAGGATAATGACACTCATCTACTCCATTTTCCCTTATTTTACACTAACAACAGACTCTCTTAGTGTTCTTATGCCAAATTCAGCTAGATCTGGAAAAAAAAAAGTTTTATTAATAGTATTTTGCCAACCTTGCAAAATTTGACACAGGATAGATTTTGAAAAATGTTTGAGGTAAAATCCAAACCCACTTGATAACCTCAAACAAGGTTATTTTGCCTCTCACTCCCAGGGAAGAAAACAGTCCTCCAAGAACAAAGTGGTTCAGGGAACATAAATTGACATTATATAGGAAATTAGTGAATTGACACATGTTCAAGAAGTCTTGTAATATATGAACCGCCTTGCTATGGTATTCTTTACAAGAGGAGTAAGGCAAATACTCCTCAAGAATCACCCATTCTTTATTTGGGTGGTGATCCGTAGCTTCAATATCCCTTGTAGCCTTTCTCAAACTCTTTTCCATGTCCAGTAGCTCCTGAGATAAGACACTAGGGTTGCATGATTAAAGCTGTGGTAGAACCACAGCTATAGATAGAGACCTATAGAGGTAAAGGTGCCACAATGATGTTTTCTCTTTTACTGCTTTTCTAAAATTTTCTAACAACTGATTTGCTTTCTTGCCTGCTCCTGAGCTCTAGACTGATGCTTTCACGGAACTATGTATCTTTCACAAGCAGAGTATCTTTTTTCTGTTTTTTCTATATGGTGAGTCAGCCCAGAGCCCATCACATTGTTTGTGAGGATAAGATTATTTTACTTTATATCCCCCTGCATCAAATTTAATTTTCTGTTCTATTGCTTTCACTGTACTGAGATGGTCTATAGAGCAGCTGGTCTGTGCTGATTTAGGTTGAATTTACACACTTTTTTGTGTTTGTTTTTGTTTTTTATTTTAAGAGTCAATTTTGGAGTAATTTGGATTGAAATTGAATAACAGTTAAAAGAAAAATTACCAATCAGCTGTAGATCTCAAAGGTTTTTTGGTTTAGCTGTAGTTCAGTTACAAACAGAAATGTATTTAATGAATTATAAACACATTCTAAACATATTATATGATTTACTATTATGTTCTTCTTATAGTAATTTCTAAAACAAGTATAGACATGATATAGGGTCTGAGTGGAAATAATACATAAAAAAAGAACATATTGTTTATGTAATTAGTTAATTACCAAGCGTGCATGCATGCAGACTCATACAGTTTTAAGTATATGAAAGGGCTTAGCCACAAAAGGGAAATAAATTTCCACTGGGAAATGGAAGGATGAACTGAATATCAGAAGTGGGGAAAATATAATTTTAATGCAATTACCATAGAGAACACCTCAGAGTATCTGCCAAGTGGACATAAAGCTCATATTTGGAAATACTTTCCTGGCTGACGTTAACAAAAAAAAGCTAAGACTAGAGGATTTTCAAAATCAAAGTAAGACAATGCAGGAGAAGATATATTTGAGAAAAGAAATTAAATTATTATTTGATGGAGTCTCATTTAGTAAACACCAGATCATCAAGGTGAGAGATGATCTCCTCAAAACTTAAATAATTCTGAAAATCAACACAACATTCAACCCAAAACACTCCCAAACCTTCATGCCAATCCTTGTGGCCGAGGAAGCAGCATTTTTAAGTCTGGCATTTTGTCTGTTGTCTTCTAGATGTATGGATGTTACAATTAAATACCAACCTCAGAAGAAGTCTGGATCTGGACTGAGGTAATGAAAAAAACTGAGAAAGCCAGTGAACATCACCAGCTTGATACCAGCTTTCAGTGACAGTTGACCTGGGATGAATTCTGTAGCAGTATCCTAATAGGACAGGATTTTACATTTTATTTTCCTCTCTGCAATTATCTTTCCAACCAGCCCGTCTCCTAAGTATAAATTCTTGCCAGGTCATTGATACTGTTCTGCAGACAGAAGTACAGAAAAGAGATTGTACTTTGTTAGTAATTTGTTGCTACAAAAATTTACACTGATCTGTGTGTCATAATCATTCTAATTTACACCTCCTACCAGCCCCTGATTGCTTGTAAAATCTCCAGTCATTTTATTCACCTACTTTAAATAACTTTAATTTCAGCCTGTAGACACAAAAGTGTCATGTCAGTAATAGAGGTTCCATATTTTTAATGAAAATGCTTTTTGACATCATGACAATCTGATTTTAGATAAGTAACAGGCATATAAAGATCAGAAGTGTCTGTGCAGGGTCAGATACACACAGAGCATACATACATAGTGAATTCAGTAAGATAATTTAGGTGCTCACTGTCTTGAGGATGAAACAGCTTTAAACTTGCATTTGTCCCTGGATTGAACGATGCAGTCATAGTTTGTTGCTATGAAGAAAGTCATTGTATGGTGAAAGAAATTTAGAGAACTATAAAACCAAAACTTAAATAGGGAGGTGCAGTTTGTTTCCTCTCATTATTATCAAATAGAAATATGGATTTCAAGGCCTAATACCAGCAAATCTGTCTCCCTTTTATTCTTATTTTCTCTTTCTCTCTCCTTTTTTTTTTTTTTTTTTTTTCTGGCCAAGCCCAGAGTGTTTTTGTCAATGGTAGGAATCAACCATTTTTTCCTCCACTTTGACAGCTTAGAGAACGTGACACAGAAGCAGAAATTCTCCCTTCCTCTAAAGCACGCCATCCCCTACAAGGGAACACCAGTTTGTCAGTATTTAGACATCCTGGACTAAGGACAAGCAACGTAATGTAAATTTTGTAAGGTCTAGCTTAAACTGCATGCCCTACCATTGATGATCAGTAGGGTAAATACCAATATTCTTTCACCCTAACTTAAAATTTCCATTGCCCTTATAGAACAGACAAAAAAAGTCTGTGACCACCTCTGGAAAGCTATTATCGCACAAACTTTGAAATCATACACACACACAAAGAGCTGTCATAAGCTAAGGCATTTGCCATATTTGAAATTGCTCATGCTCATTTTCCTGCTTATGACCTGAAGGATGATCTTCAAGTGTTGCCGACTTGCATCGGCAAGCCTCGCTCGGTTGCCGGACTGGGCTGAGGTTACCCCCGCCTCAGGGCCATTGAGCACAGACACCAATATGAGGATGCAGCAAATGGCGTTTATTGCTTAACTTAGCTTGCATATATACTCAGGCTGAACGCGGAAGCTCGCTTCTGACTTGAGATTGGTTACATACTACTGYTCACGCGCACACTAACATAATGATTGGCTAAAGGCACGCATCCTTATAATTAAGCTACAGCTGGTCTGGCTCTTATCTTGTTGAGCTCACTCAGTCCCACGTTTGAAGTTGGTTCCCACTCCTCCACTCGCTCCACAGTGCTATTTCTTTACTTAGAATCATAGAATCATAGAATGGCTAGGGTTGGAAGGGACCTCTAGAGGTCATCTAGTCCAACCCTCCTGCACACTCAGGGTCGCCTAGAGCATGTGGCACAGGGTGGTGTCCAGGCGGGTTTTGAAGATCTCCAGAGAAGGAGACTCCACCACCTCTCTGGGCAGCCTGTTCCAGTGCTCTGTCATCCTCACCGTTAAGAAATTCTTCCTCAAGTTCCTGTGGAACTTTTGGTGCCTCAATTTTTGGCCATTTCCCCTAGTTCTATCACTGGCCACCACTGAGAAAAACATACTTCTCTGCTCTGAGTGTCCTTGCAGCCTCAGCACTCCCAGCTCCTGGCTGCTCCGTTCCCAGTGTCTTTATCTCTTTATTCTCAGAGTCCTTGAAGCGCAGCGGAATCATCACAGCCTGCAGTCATGTCAAGACAGCCTGCAGTTATGCTAAGAGAAGAGTGAGTTTTGATAGGCCATAGATCCATATTCTTCTAAAACCATTACTACAGTTCTTTTACTTATTGCCTTATGTCCTCTTCAATCATTCCTAGGCTACACGCCTCCTTCCTGTCTTTCCGTGATATCGCGACATCTTCCGAGCGCCATGCCCTATGCTCTACTATATTATCTACTTATGCTAAGTCTAAGTTATACTAAGCTCCCTACCTTATTAAGCTCTAAACATTTCCCACATTCAAGAGTCTGTTGAATGGCACAAATAACACCAAATAACACCAAGAGGCTATTCTAAGTCTGCTAGCTTTATTACCTCTCTGTATCATCCAACTTCCTAGATTAAAATGGCCTGTACAAGAGAATGTGTATTTGAAAGTAGAGTTCAGGAGAGGGTTCTCAAGAGATATAGAGGAGAGAAAGGTAGAAATGTTAAGCCTAAGCAGTTCATGTTGTTGAGTTGGCTTTGTTTTCAATCACTGCAGGTTTTCATCTGGATAGTTCTGTTGGTGAAGGGAAAGAAGTGATCCCATGAAGCATTCTGTGTCTTACTGGAGATGCATACCCTTTTTTTCGGATGGGACGATGATGTCAAGACAATCAGGAGGTTGTGGCTCGAGACTGAGGGCCTTGGGCTGGTGTCTGCACCAAACTCTTCAAAGACACTAATTTGTTAGGATTGAAGCTCCCTTTCTCCCTCTGTAAATACGGTATCTTAGTTTCAAGTGTCCTAGCGTCCTCAGATGAGAAACACTATTTCATCGTTAGTAACAGTGACTGTTAATTCAACATTCTTAATGCTTATCTTTATATATTTCTAAGCAGAAAAAAAAGAAAAAAAGTCTGTTTTCTTCTGTTGACCTGGTCAGCAGGAGCTCACTTACCACCCCTGAGAAAGGCCTCCCCTTATCTCACAACAGCATGGAAAGGCTTTGCAGACTCTTTCTCAGAATCTCTTCCTGAGACTGACCCCACCACCTACTCATAAGGAATAGGAAAGATAGTTACTTTAGGGGTCGTACATGATATAGCTGTTGATCTGACCAGCCAGACAATACTGAGGAGTTCTTCTGGTCAAACTCCAGGAATATCTCAGAAATACTCTGAGCTACAGAGGCAGATGAGTCAGGTCTAAAGGAAGAAATTTCCCTGTGTCCAGTCTTCACAGACAGATTAAGTAGAATAGACTTGCTTTTAACTCCATCATGCAGAATGGTAATACCTGAACACAAATGGAGAAATGTCAATCAACTACTATTATAATAATTCTCTAGTCTCACAGATCATTATCATACCCCAGAAAAACAAGGTCTGGGTTTATATGTGCTATTATCTTTCTGTCATGTTGGTGCACTGAGATTACCTGAAATGTGATAGTCCCCCAAATACAGAGCACTAACACTTAATAAAATAATTAAGTTGTGACTCTTGTGAATATAGTTGTGCTGGTAATTGCTGACATATCTACTCAAATTTGCCTAATTATACAGTGCCTTACTAGAAATTCTTTATTAATGTGATTAAACTGCTTGTGCTATTTTGAATAAGGTGAGCTTTTTAACCTGGGGAAATCTACTTGTAGAAAATTATTCTACAGTTTCTCTCATCTCAGGCAAGTCCTTCCCAACATGAATGATACTATCAAGTGGAATCTGCTGAGCACAATGTATCTGATTTTGATCTTTTTAAAACAAATTCCTCTAGAATTTACTTAGCAGGAACCACAGGTCCTTCCCTATGCATTAAATAGGCCCTGATTCAAGTCTGGAGTTAACCCAGCAGTTATCCCTGTTCCATGTTATGTCTTTCCCAAGGGAGCTGGACAGCAAGACTGTTTAGCTTAAGAAGTGGAAATTTATACAGCCTGACCTGAACATGCCATGGTCAATGTTAAGATAGGGCCCAAATGGCAGATATCAGATAAGTGGTTTTTTAATTTATTTATTTGTTTTCAAAGTGGCACTAGTTTCTAGATGAGTTTCTAAAGCACAGAGGAATTTGCTCTCTTAGATGATGCTCACAGTGTATTGGATTTATTCTCTTGGCCTAATTCACAGGAGCTGGAAAGTGTGATAAATAATCAGATAGATAACCAGTCATAAAGTGCTAGGGGGCTTTGCTGAATAGAGGTGATTTCCTGAACTATGCCACAGTGGCTTGAACACTGGAAACACTAAGGTAGTTCTTTTGGTTGACCAAGAAATGGCAGTTATCACCCTTTCAATGAGAATCACATTTTGTGCCTGGGAAGCAGCAAACTTGACCAGAAGTCTCCAGACAGATAAGGATTAGACACCTCACATGGAGAGCTGTGAAGGGAAAGTAGAGCAGGTATTGGCATCTCGATCTACTTATCTATAAGCAGCTCACAAGATATCATCTCATAGGATCCCAGCAGCCAGGAAACACCCTTGGTTAGGCACAAATTCAGAAAAGCTTTCTACATCTCTGCATTGCCAAGTAAAACAACGTGAAACGTAAAACAGTATCATGCTGACACAAAATCATCTTGGGGGTACCATGAGACTAAATCTGCAGAATAGCATCCAATTCTGCTATTAGTAGCTGTAGCCTCTCAAAAGCAAGTCTGATCTAAAAAAAAAAAAAAAAAAAAAAAAAAAAAATTTGCTAGCTCCATTTAGAAAATTTTTGGAGGAGTTTAAGTAATTCTCATTCCAAAATGCCTTCGTCCTAGTGTTTTCTCTGACAGTCATCCTTAGCATAAAAGTATTGTATAAGAAAAAAAAATATAAAAAGAAACTGCTGTGGCATATTCTATTTTCTTTTATATTCCTGCTCCCCTTTCCTTTCCCTTGAACCCTCTGAGTAAATAACTTTCAAACCTGTACATAGCACACCTGCTCTGCACTGTTATCCCCATCCCCAGTTGCACAGGACACTGAGGTGCCTGAAGCCAGAAGCACTGCAGACAAATGGGAAAAAGGACAAACCATAACCCAGTGACTAACACTTCTCCCCTCCTCCCGCTGTGTTTTATCCATCACCTCCAGCCTCTGCTTTCTCCTGGTCCCTTTTCTATGGGAGATGCTCTCAGCTGTGTGCCTGATCTCTCTGCTCTTTTGCTGAGGTGGCAGATCACAAAAGCTTACACTGCAGTTTGCTTCTTCTGTGTGCTCTTTCTGTCCCTCATTCTGCCTTTCTGAATGTCTTTGGAAAACTTCCACCAACACTACAAACTAACCTTTTTTCCTTTTCGTTAGTGGAGCGATCTGCAGAGCTGGGTGAACCCTTTGCTTTTGTCAAGGGCTGACCACCCCTTGCCTTCTGAGACTGGCAATAAGCAGAATTTAGGATAACTTGGGCAATTAGAGGCCAAAACTGCTTGCCTCATCTGACAGACGGCGATGGATTATGTAGCTTGGCTGTGTGAGAGTTAAAGAAACATTTCCAATTCAGAAGCATGTTGACTGAACTAGATGGACAATCCTAAAGCTGCATTTAAAAATATATTTTTTTCAGCATGACATTTTCAGAGGACTTCTCCAGAAGGAAGGGGAGAGATAAAAACAAACACCTTTTTCGGTCCCTCTTTTCATTGGAGCTTATCGTGACTAGGTTCAATAGGCTAGGAATGTAAGCAACATAAATGGTTTGAAGTATAAATACTTGGCCCCCTTCTCAGTAAACATTGCCTGAGCAACAGCATGGCCATCACGGACAAGAAAGAGGGAAAGGTCAGAGGCAGAACTATCTTTAATATATAGCTCAGAAAATTCAGGCCCCTTTTACAGGCTCTAAACCACCACCATACAACACACACTGAGGAGTTGCTACAGAGAATTACTGTATCATCCAAATTCCCTGTCAGGCTGGAATCAAGGTCTCATGGAGACTTGAATTAATGCGTTTGATGTCTATATTGTTTCACTTAAATAGATAAGAGACCAAGAGCTTGGACAGTATACGCATTTACAGGAAGTAGGACAACTCTCTCCTTTGGTTTATATTAAAAAGAAACAGTGCTTTTTGGTTTCCTTTCAAGAGGGATATAACATTTCAGGAAATTTAGTCATAAAAGAGTAAAATGAACTCACAGAAGAGCTATGGCTGGAATTTGTAAAGTACAAAGGAAGAGGCAATTAGCTATCCAAATCCTATTGAAAGTCAATAGCCTTAAGCCACTTTGAAAATGCCAGCACACAAAACTCTGTAAAAGCAAACTCTGCAGTAAACGGCCATGGAAGCGGGGGAGCCAAGAAAAGAACAAAGAACAGAAGATACCTAGGAGACAGGAGGAGGTGTGGACATATGAAGCACATGCTGTAGATACAAGGGTGATGGAAAGGGTGAGAGCGACCACATTGTTCTTCTTTGTCTCACAATCCTGGCATTGCCTCCACTACAAAGGAACTTGTCACTTTGTTCCTTCTTTCTTCTGAGCTGTCTGTTCTGATTGTCCTGCACTCCTCCCCACCTGCATGGATGCTCCAACACCTACATTGTCCCTTTCTGCTGAAAAGCTAGGAACCCCCTGGAAGAGACAGCAACTGATGAAGGTTTTGAAGACCATGGACTTCAGACAGGAGAGCCTAATTCCCTCATAATTCCCACTTGAGACACATAAGACTTAATATTATTAGTAGAGCGGGGTGCATAGGCTTTACTGCTAAATGATGTGCAACCTCCCGTTAATTAAATAAGCAAACATTGCCCACAATCTCCTGCCAATGCATCGTATTACCTCAGTAGGTGTAGCGTGTTGCTTGCATTCAGGCCCTCTGGAAATGTGAGATGCAGCTTCAGCATTATGAAAGTCTTTTGCCTGAATTTTTAATTTCAATAGTAAGTGTTACTGAATAATTACAAAAAGCTACAAGCAATTGCATTTGGGTGTGAATCGTCTGCTGTTTCCTTACACAACCATTTCCCCAAAGGGTGCCCTTCCACTTAAAAAAAGAAAAAAGGCAGTCCAGTCATAAATCACTCCAGGAACTGCATGGATTAAGACAGGAATGCAACCAAAACTCCTTTTGCACCACACAAAAGATTCACCTCTTGACTTCCTGCTATGGGTCTTTCCTTCCGTGGTAACTCAGGAAAGACACTCTGCATTTCAAATAATTTGCTTTTTATAAAACTAGGTAGATATGATTTTGCAATTAACCAGAATGTAATGAAATCTGGCTTATCATTTGTCATGATTAGTTTAATATTCTATTTAATGAGCTATTAAATGCTGCCAGAAAGCAGAATGCGCATCTCATGAATAGCAGAGATGCCTGTGAATCCCAATTGCTAATAGCTGGAATAATAATATTGTCTTGCACTAATGTAGCATTTTGGATGCTATTATGCTTCACATGTTACATCCAGGAATCACTTCACTGACCTTAGTGCTCGTGCTTTATTCATCCATACYGGCTCAGTACTACAGCAATGACTGTCTTCTTTGTGTATCTTAACAGAGGGCCTCATCCAAGATCCACTGAGGCTGATGGAAAGCTTTCCACTGAATTTCTTGGGCTTTGGATCAAGCCCACAGCTCATTGCCAACAAGTTAACAAGTATTCCTAAATTACTGAACCATCATTTTGACAATTACGATAACATTTTTGGTATTTTCAAAGCAAGTGATTTTCACTAATTATGACAGTGATTACAGTATTCACCTCCTTGCTGGGAAATTGTTCTTGCAAAGAAAAAGCACTAGAATATGTCTGATAGGAACAAATGAGCATCCTGACATACAGCCAGTTTAGCTCTCACAGAACTATTAGGGAGCTCTGTCACTTGTTGCCTGAGTAAATTTTGAGCAGGTTGACTAAGAATGGAAAAATATTGCACAGGAAAATATGCTGAGTTGCCTACTTTGGCTTCTTTTACCAAAAAGAGAAAGCTTTATTGAAAAATAATTTGCTGAGACTGGCTCCCTCCAGGTTGAATTGACCTATCAGAGAGCACCACCAGATCTCTAAATGAATAGTCTCAGGGTCAGAGGCTCTGAGAATCTCATGTCTGAGGCTAAAAAGAGCAAAGATGAGCTGACGCCTTTTGTGTATAAAGTTGCTTTTCCTTTCTTCTTGCACTCTCAAGCATACATATTTAGCTTGAGCATAGGCATATTTAAACATGTGGTGATAAGACATTTAGTAGTGGTAAACAGCTGCAGGACAATTCTTACCCCATTGCGAGAGAATCCACCAAGCTATGCAATYTTGTCATGCCCTGAATACTAATAGCAAATCCTGAAAAGATTTTCCCTTGGTTTGGGAGGTGATGTAGGACTGTCGACTGCTTAGTATTACTGTGGCCACATTTCTCCTGATTGCTAATGAAAATGTCACATTTAGCCCAAATCTCTGATATTGTCATACTGATAATTTTTGTAGTAGAAGTGTTGCAGTTTATGCTTATTCTCTATTCTCACTGGAAGCAATTTTTTGAAAGCTAAAAATCATTCATCCTAAGCTTCTTTGGAAAAACATAGAAATAAGACATTGTGTCCTGACAGAAGGAAAAAAAAGTATATATCAGTTAACTATGCATTTTTTACACTTAATTCACTTCACACTTTACACTTAATTCATTTCACAGCACTCTAAGAATAAGCAATCCTCTCCCCCAAGTTTGGAATCTCCCCAGTGCTAGTGTGTTATCAGAATGTGGAGAACAGCTTGGGAAAAAAAAGAAAAAAAAAAAGACTTTTTGAAACTCTGGGCATTCGCAGAATCACAGAATCACAGAAAGGCCGAGGTTGGAAGGGACCTCTAGAGATCATCTAGTTCATCCCACACCACATACTCACAGAGTTTGCCTTAGGAATAGGATACTCCTAAATATATAATCTTTAGGAATATGATACTTCCAAGTCTCCTGGAAGAGATGCCTTGCGGCAAAGCAGCAAGCTGTGGATGCCTTGGAGCTATGCACTGGGCATGTGGAGTTTGCCAGAGGGATATGCTCTTGCTCCCTGATGAGGTGGGACAGGATGTGAGGGATGTGTATGAGATGTTTATCTCCTGGTGTTCAACAGCTATGTGTGTTTGTTAATGCACAGAATAACATCAGGACTTTGAGTGTCTCTGCACTTGCAGCCTGGAGTGACCCATTTCTCTTGCTCCTTTTTTTGGTCAGCTCTGCAGCAGCCAGTTTTGATTGCACATCCCTACTGCCTGGCCATATGAATCCACACACAGAGCAGGAAACAAGGACAGCACTTGCTCAGCTTTACAGGGAAAACTGTACTTATGGTAGACCAAATTGCAATGGCAGCTGTCCTGGGAGACTGCACCATTAGCATCCTGTCTGTCAAAGCAGAACACCTTGGATCCGGCTTGACAGGATGAACGAGAGCTGTGGCCTCACCTCTTCCAACTGGCAAGCACAAAACTCAGCAGGCTTGGCACGTTACRTATGGATTGAGCCATGATAAAGGAGAGCTTCCAGCTTGGCAAGCCTGAGAGGCACACATCTGTTCTTATCCCAAGCTGTCCACGACCATCTCAAGCTCTGGATCCTTCTTTTCRCTTGGCAGCACCCAATAAGCGGAGAAGCTCAGTATACTGCATCATCCTTTCCCCAAACATCTACCCCAAGGTATGGAATGAGAGGCCAAGCCACTGTCATAGGAAAGGTCACTTGCCTGTCACTTGGCCTTAGGAGAGTTATGCATGGAATGAATTGGGTCTACTGAGCGGGAAAAAGATAAAACAGAGCAGGTTGTTTYGGTGTGCGATCTGCTGCAGTTCCTCACTTCAAGTCAAAGCTCAGCATCCCACTGTAAACAGTTCTGTGGCTTTGCTGTCAAATGAACCCTCAGGGGCATAGTCAGTACCTTGGAGCTTGGAGYTCTTGGGTCCCAAAACCTTTCTTACCCGGACTTTCCCTTCTGCTCTCAATGTTAAATAGAGCCCATGCTGCTGGAAAGTCCTGGATTGCACTCTCTGCACGTCAGTGTTGGGATCTTGTGGCATTTTTATGCCTCTCATTTATTTTAGACCATCTTCTCTTGCAGAGCAGGTTGTAGAAACATCAGCTCAAAAAGCCCTCCTCAGGGCCGTAAATAACTCTTCTGAGAGTGTAATGGAAGCTGTGCTCATCAAAGCTGGAATAAAAGTTTACTAGTAAATAACACTGAATTTTTAAGTATATTTGATAATTAACTTTTATTTTGTCTCTGCTGTATGCCAGAATGCACAAAGGATATAAGGTTATAGTCCCAGCAGAACTTTCCTGTGGACTTCTCCAGTTCTTCTCCCAGCTACAGAGAGCATCTAAGACAATTAACAGGAAATGTGATGGTCTGTCAGGATGCTCTTCCTTTCCTTTTTATTTTCCATGATTCTCTTTTACATGAGAAAGCACAGGAATGAAAGCTCTCATTCTGTACCTACACCTTTCTGAACAGCTTCATCCAGAAGTCTGCAAGACTCTGCACATATTGCCCTGAATCAGGACACTAAGGCCTGATTCAGTTCTTAGTGACAACRCCGGGTGATTTCCAATGACCACAGAGTGCACCATGGTCTAGGAGGTGTTAATGTACCCTCAGAGGGAACAAGTATTAGGTTCCTACAGAAGCTGGGAATAGTTTAGTGGGGAGAAAGGGAGGATAAATGCCAAGTTTTCCTCACCATGCTCTCCCAGGGCAATAAGTATTTACTGCATTTTTATTGAAGCCACAACAGGTAAAATATTTAAAGAATTTCAGCAAGCACTTTAATGTGTCTGTAGCACTTTAATGTGTCTGTAGTTCTTATCTCTGCCCCCCTTTGATGTGTTTTACTTCTTACGCAAAACTCACTGTTTGACTGGGTGATATTTCTCCCTCCATCAGACCACGTGCAGGGAGCACAGTTACTATAGTGCAATCTTTCTGCCTTGAGGACTCCCTCCCCAGTAATAACAGCAGGAGAAAAAGAAACAAGAAGCTTCTCTTCACATGCAAACCTTGCCTGCAGAATCACATCGAGCTCTATGGCAGGCACAGAAGTACAAAACCCACAGACTAAAAGTAATCATATAAAAGAAAGAATTTGGGCATCTCTTCTGGTAATGTTTCTGGAAATGAACTTCCAGAACTTGCAATCACAGCTGTGAAAGCAGCAGAAAATATGATTTGGTGCTAAGGAAAATGCACGTGTCATCTATACATGTCTCAGAGCATGCTGTGATAATTTTAAATCATAAGATAGTTGAGGATGCAGTGTGTCATGGAATAAAAATACAAATCTGATTAGATAAATGCAATAGCTTTGTCTACTTAATATCCAGCCTGAGAAATGAGCGGTCATTCAGCTCCCTGGTTCTGTTCCAGCAGTGGGAGTTTTCAATTATTAGAGCTAGATCAGATCCAGGGATAATTTAGTATCAGCACATTTCTGATTGAAGGCGTTCTCCCACAAAACAACTGACAAGGCTAAGAGGTTCTTTTCTTATGCTGTTTCCTCACAATTGATTTCTCTCCCTGCTTTGCATCTTCCCATAATTAATATTTTGCCTTTGCTAATTTAATTCTATCTTTTTCTGYTAAGAATAATGAAAAAAACAAACCCTCATGGGTGCAGGTTACACACAGGACATTTGGTTTTCATTTGAAGAGGGTAGTTCAAAGAGGGATGTTTTGCTTTGAATTTTTGCTCCTTTTCAAACCACCAACACCCCAAGAGCATCTGCTCCCAGCACTAACCATTTCCCTACCCCTATGCATGCACGTCAAAGCCCTCTTAGGGGCAGGATGCTGAAGACCACTATATCTCAGGAAGTGAAGGACAACGATGCACAGCTAGGAACGGATAATATTTGTTATACTACAGACCAATCTGCCTTGAGGCAGAGCAGAGAGCATTGCTTCCAAATAGGCTTCAAACAGGGAAGCATTTTACTCTGCCATCCACCTTTTCCAGAGCACACAGCACTGCCAGATGCCAGTAGATGATATGTTGGAGATGRTTTTTATATATAAAGGCATACTTGCACGTGTGTGTACGTACATACATACACATCTCCTCTTGCAGTTTTTTGGTTATTTTTATCTTTCTGCAGCTCCCTTCTCACATCATAAGAAGCTATCACAGGGAACAGAGGTGTGAGGGTCAGCCTTGTCAAGACCTGCAAGGAAGGAGGTGAAGGCTGAAGCAAAAGGAGGAATGTAAGTAATGGAGGGAAGCGTAATACTTTGGCAAGCAAATGATTGAATCAGTGACTGGAACAACTAGGTCTCAGCTAGAGATTAATATGAATGAGATGCTATGCTTCGTTGACCAAGTTTACCTAATTTCTTTAAACATTGGTATTGCTTCTGTGTTCTGCTTTCCTAGCGTGTTTGCAACTTGCTTTTTAACCTATAAAGCCATTATTAGCTGGATGGTGATGGAGAAAGCAGCAGGAAGATGGTCTAATTATGCCTTAATTATTGCCCTGCATCTAATCTACATGGAGAGGATATATAGTCCTACTCTTCCCTGTTGCTCTCAGCATCCYACATCTGAGCCATAACTAACATTGCTGCACCTATTTAAGATGAGAACCAAATGAGTTTCCACTGATATTCAGAATAAGCACTAAGCCTACAAAGCTTTGTTTGCCTTCCCCGCCTTGCTGGTCCCAAGCATCAAAAAGAGGTATTTGGTTAATGGCTAATTAAACACTTCTGATGAGCAAGCCAGTGCTTTGTAAATTCATGTTTTCCTAGCTGCACATGGTCTRGAATCAGCTAAAAGTTTGAGTTTGCATTAAGTTAAAGGCTGTATCCAGACAACTGGAAACTTTGAAGTAAGAGACGACAAAGCAAGCCAGCAGGTTCTTAAATACAGAGATATGAAGTGGGAAAAAAAAAAAGAAAAAAAATTCCACAAGTCTTCCTTTAGGTAGAGACCTGAAGATACATCCTTGATAATGAGGTGCCCTGCTGGCTTCTTAGATCCCTGATCATTTAAAATGTAAATCCTAACAAAGGCATAAAGAGCTATGGCAAATAGAAGGAGCGGGCTGGCTTTTAATAAATGAACATGCCATCTGCTTTGCTTATCTCCCCACAAATCATGTATTGCCACCTCTGTCATCAGCAGGCAATGACATGCGGCAAGACCCTGTGCATCGGTTCTGCACTCCCTGCACGAGTCCCAGACTTGGGGTAAATCAAGCGCATGACACAGGGCCGGCAAACACCTGGGTAGAGCAATTCTTGCTTCACAAAGAAAAAGGCTGGAAAGACCCCAAATTGTTATTTTCTGCTCCTTGTACAGGCAGCCATTGAAGAGCCACTGCGAAGTTAAAAAGGGGTGGTTTTGGTGTTTCCACGCTGCCTGCTGCAAGTGGACTAGCCGTTTATCTCCGTTTATCTCCGTTTCTTAAAGAAGAAGGAAATGGCAAGCTATTTCTTTACATTACCAAGGCATTCRCTTCACTGCAATCTTGCTGACCTGCACAGGAGGGAGACAGAATTTAGCTCTTAAAGGCATCCATTGCTTACATCCCTGGGAGATACCACTGGCTTCCTTGTAAATATACATTTAGGGATACTCTGACAGGGAAGAAGATTACACAGGTCTGCCCCTGAAACACACAGAAAACGTTTAAAAAAGAAGAAGAGAAAAAACAAACCTAGGAGGTGTTGTCTGGATTCTTTAGGAAAAAGTACACTGTAACAGAGAGTCACRTTTAGACTTGTCAACAGGAGTCTCATCTTATCCTAGTTGGACCTTTCTGAGCACATTTGAACAGAACTGGTACGCAGGATACCAGCACTGCAGGAAAAGCCTGGTCAAAAGAACAACTGAGGTTTATACAGAAAATTAACAGTGAAAATAGGATTTGCAATGCTGGAAGCTTTTCATAAAGTGTCTTAATTCATAAACAATTCTTCTAAATATGATTCATTTTATTTTGATAGGGAAGACCGGCTCATTCCTGGTTTTTAACTGTCTTTTCTTATTTAGCAGCTATTCCTCCAGAAAAGGGCAAGACAGAAGAAGGCTAGGATAAAATCAGCTCTTCCTATTCAATTCCAGGCAAAGGCAGACACAAGTTGGTGAAAAGATTGCATTTCAGAATGTCAAGCAATGCTTTCAAAGAAACATTGTAAAGTTACTTTTCAAAGAATAACTGAGGGATATAGCCTGGCTATGGGCCTCTTTAATGAAAAACCCCAACAAACAAGCAACAAAAATTTCCACCTGCATTACTAAGAAAGATATTTGTCAACATTTTTAAGGGTCAACGGCTTTCCACAGATGCAGAGTAACTCCGATACGGTTTTATCCATTACCCTTATTTCTTACATGATCAAAACGATCACTGTGCATGATTTCTTTGAGATGACCTCACCAGGCTGGGAAGGATTAAGTTTCATTATTAAGAACCTCAACCAAAGGCAGACTTTCAACCTAGCTTCACCAGTCCTGGATAAGGACCTCTACACAGAAACAGGGCATCATTGCTAACAGTCAAGCAACCTAAGCCTCCAGTCAACTGCTTGGGCATTCAGAAAGGAGAATATTAGTGAAGACAAGCCATGAAAGTAAAACAGGTCTATAAATCCCTCAAGGAGTCAGCAGCGTTGCCGGTGAGGACATGGAAGGAATTCACTAAGTCTATGGAGGCTTTGGAAGAGCCGTGTGGCAGCAGTATATTAAAGCAGAGACATAACTGGGCAAGTTGCAAGAGACCTCATGAAAGAGTAAATGAAGCTACAGGCAGGTCTGTACAGGAGATTTCCTGGATTCCCCTCATGAGGACTCATCTGCCTCTGCCCATTTGCTTGCTGTGCACACAAAATTGCTCCATTTTCTGACATTTATGATTTGCAAGGAACTGCTCATGAATAAGCTAAAGGCTAAGGATTATTTACAGACACTACACAGTGAGTAATTCCAAGTACCTTTGAGAAAATTGTCATCATGTTGTGAACACTTCATTAATGGAAAACAGCCAACATTTATCAAATAAATTAATTATGAATTATTTACTCAGCTTTAGTCATAGTCTTCTTGAGAGGGAGGAAAAACTTGTCTGCAGAGCTGTTTGATCTTTCTTGTGTGACATTCGTACTGTATGCAGAGGTGGTTCTGTAATCAAGGCAATGGGCATGGAACTGCTGAGCTCACTTCCTTTGAAGGCCTCTTTTGGCATAACTAGGGACCAAATCAGTTAGTGCCAGTCCTATGTAAGATGCTCTACAAACCCTTCTGGCTGGCATTACAACCTCACTTCTCCTGGCATTGATTTAAAGTTTGTGAATTGAGCACCTAAGATGTCCTATCCTCCACAGCAAGCTGTCTTCTCAAGTTAGACTTGAAGCTCTTTTAGAAGGGCAGTTTCTGCGCTGTTATAGCTGAAAAATGGGTGTACATCTCAGGTGGCATATCCACGGCCATCACGAAGAAAAATAACAGGGAACTCCACGATGAGCAAGTCTCAGCCCTAAATCCACCACCATCCAATGGAAAACAGCATCCCAACGTGCCACTGGCCAACTCAAGGCAAAAGTGCTGCCCCCAGACAGCTAGAGCCTTTGTGCAAGCACCTATGCAGAGCAAATAGGACTACTCAAACGTTACCTCCATTTGTAAAGCAGGTACTGCTGTGTCAGGCAGAGTGATTCTGTACTTCCGCACGCGTGCTGGAAGGCTCAAATGCCAAAGCAATGCTGCTAAGTTGAGAAATCTGTAATTAAAAAAGTCAGAAATTTCATCCACATGAGGAATAATCTGACCACAAACTTTGGCTGTTTGGAAAAATTGCCTGTTTGACAAACAAGAAGTGTTCAGTTCTGTGATCTCCCTGCTGTGAGACGTGCACCTCCTTGCTCGTGCCTACGGCTTTGGGCTGTGTGTTTGTTAAAGCACAGCCAGGTGCTCATCTCTTCTATCCTGAACTACAAACAGGGTCTATTCCAAATGAGTTCCCTTCAAATGGGGATATTTTAATCACAGCCTGAGCTAATTCTGGAACAAAGGAAGAAATATCCTGTATGCTGCAAAGAATGCACTTTTGGCCAAATTTCCATACAAAAATCCCTCAAGAGAGTCCTATACAAACTCACTCTACAATGTCAAACTGCAATTGGTAGGCATGACTTAGTAAAGGACTTRACTTAAAATATGTGGGAACTTCCATGGGACTCAAGTGTGAGGTTAAAATTAAGTCCAGCAGCACAGAAGTTACCTTACTRTCCAAAATGGCTTTCAGTACACAAAGGTATGGGGTTTTAATGTCTCATATCAAAAGATATTCACTTTAAATCCTGGCAGCTCTGTTGCAGTGTGGAGAATTAATTTCCATAAGCTTTAAGATCATTTTTTAAGAGTTGTACAGCCGACATACATTAAGGTGCTGAAGGTCGTCTTAGCACTGAATTCAGCAATGCCCAGGCTGAGCCTCCAGAAGATGATGCCTTGGGGAAGAAGAATCTTTGGTGGTAGTATGATCTAGTTTCCATGCACACTGCATCTCCCACCACCCCTCCAGTGACTTTATGAGATTCTTCAGAGTTAAGGATAGTGGATAAATGGTGCCACTCTGGACCAGTGAGTGTGCCTTGTGACCTGCACCACTGTGACACAAAATACTGGCCACTTGCTGAGATAGCACTATGCAGTGCAGACCCAGCAGTCCAGTTTGCACTACCAGAGCATATAATAACAACAAATCCACATAGGTAAAGGAGAAAGGGTTGAGTGTCTTAACGGCCAAAGGACAGCAGTGGTGCATGCAATAAATAAAATAAGTAGGAGAACAAAGGACTTCACGGGGGCTGTTTCATTATCAAAACACAAGCGTGCACAACAAAACAACAACAGTGAAATTAACAGCAAAACTAACCGGCCTATTTTGTGGCAGGATAGGAATACTCATATTTATGCAGGCAGCATAGCAGTGTACATGTCTACCTACTCATTAGAGGATATGAAACCTTCATTGACAGAAAGATTTTAATTACAGTATAGCCACCTTTGCTCTGGAAACAATTATCTGCTAATGAATGTTAACTAAGGCACACCAATTATTACAGAGCAAAATAGGCTGGGCCAGTGACCAGGACGACAGTGTCATATTCACTCTCCATCTTGGTGGGTGTCAGAGGATAAAGAGTGGAGAGGAGGTGCCACTCCATTTCCACAATGGTGGTGAGCACCAGTTTCATGTATCATACACACTCTTTTACCATCAAAGGGGTAAAACACACTCAACAGCAAGAAGTAGCCAAGCAAAACCATCAATAAACACCCACGGACTTGTGACAATTCCCCTCATCTCTCTTTCAAACGAGATTTCTCTCCAGAACAACATTTCTTATTCAGAGTTTACCTCCAAGGAGCCTACCTTAACATTCTTTTAACAATGTAATTTGAAACAAATAACTAAAAGTCAGGATAAAGTTTTGCAAAAGTATATTAGCATGTGTATATACCGTCTGCACCAACACAGTCATAACAGACTTAGGAGAACCTTTCTTCCTCAGCAGAGATCTAAATTCTACCTTCAGCCCAAGTCCTGACACACCAAAGTGATGCAGCAACCTCAACACTTACCTCCACTCTCAGCTCTGTGTCCCAACAGCTCCCCTGCTATCCTTTGTCACCATGGCATGGGAAGGAGTCTATTCTAAACCTCTTGTCTCACTMCAGAAGACATTTAAAAAAAGAAAGATGTCCAAGAGCTCACAAAGTGGCCTTAGGGTTTTTCCCTTTAGGTAAAGCAGACTTGTTTTTTTGCCCTCACTTCYTGCTACATAGTGCATCCTGTTTAATACCTTTGAAGCCATGTGCCAACTCTCTTCTGATTCAACGTCAGTCTCAAACAGAGGGACTGATGCTTTTCTAAAGCACCTTTCAACTTGCAGAAAGCTGAGAGGTTGATGTGAGCTTTAAAAAATTGTCTGTAGGCCTGGCCATGCATCCTGATYTCTGCCTAATTTGATGAGTTTAGTGCACCAGACTGTGGACATAGGGTTATTTGTTTCTCACGTGGAAACAGGTGCTTGTTTAGGATAAAATTAGGCAAATAAAATGACTCTGTTATAGTAGTGTGAGCAATGTGGCAACTCCACTTRCCTGTGTGTCACTAATAGAGAATGAAATGCACTGGGAATAAAAGCTAGAGCTCCAGTGCATCTAGATGTAATATCTGGAAATCTTAAGGGAGAATAAGTTTCTCAGTGTCTATTCTTCAGCTGCAGATAGAAATGAAAATGTTTCAAGCTTCATTTTTTCCAGTATAGATTCACATCTTCATATGTGCTTTCATGTTGGTTTACAATACCTCATTGTGTAGAGCTAATTTCCTCAGTGACATTACTAAATACAGGAGTACTAAGTGTGTATGTGTGCATAGATATGGATATATAAAACTATGCACACTACTTTAGCAGAACCCAAAGATACAGAACCCCATTCACAAACACTTACTAGAGCAGTTGTACTAAAAATCATGTTGTAACAGAAAGCTATTTTTCTCTTTAAAACTTATTGAGGCTCAGTATGGCTGCCTTTTCCAATAATTCATTAGAGAGCTTCTTAGAGAACTCATTTGTAATACATTATCAAAGGATCAGACTATGACAAGCTGCTACCTAGTGCAGCACATAAATAAGGCAWTTTTTGTTTAATATATCTCCATATTTAATATATGATTCCCTAAAAACCGTAATCAATCATTATGAGGAATAGAGAATGATTCAAAGGGCTGATAAGGAGCAAGTGGCCTCAAAAGAAAATGGTGGCAAGTAGTTGCTCTGGAGGAACTGAAGGTTGCTGCCCTATCCTAGATGGCCACAGGGGACAATTCACATACCTTCTTCACATGTAATTCACATACAATACCTAGCTCTCAATAGTCAACATTTGAGCATTTTCTGCTGTCATTTCTTACGCACCAGGACATCTCACCAGCAGGCAAGCTCAGGAATGAAGTCTCTTCTACACYGCCTTAGCAAGTGTTCTCCACTGGGCCGTACAGAGTAAGAACGTACATTGCTCAACGTATACTCAAMGTTTGCAAAATAAGGGTGGGCTGTGCGTTTGGGAAGCTAAGGGCAAATGTCCTGCTGTATGCTGCTTACTCTCAGGAAAGGGGAAGTTTGGGGAGAAGTGACTCTAGATGAGCACCTTAGTTCACTCAAAAGKAACTGGAAAGTGTCATTATCGACATAGAGGAGCAAGAAAACAAAGACCAACRGGGAAAAATTCAACTGGGGCAAATTCAATGAGTAATTGACTGCTAATGCAKGGGCCTTTTCCACAGAAGAGTGTTTCACTAACAGGTACCATGGATTTAAAGTGCCTCGTGCTTATTTTTAGAACTGCTGGGGTGGAGGAGATGCTAATCTGCATGAAGTATTCTGCACCTGATTAATTTAATGGACTGCATTGGGTAAGGGCTGACTTATTTTCTGGATTATACATCAATTTTGATGAAATCTTTGCTGCTTGCTAGCTTGGGGACATGGGGTGCCATTTCACTGATGTGTATAAGGCACTTGCTTGTTGCTTTTTTTTTCTTTTTTAAATACATCCATGAAAAATTCTGGCACAGCTACAGCATCCTGCTCCTTTGGAAGTGAATGGACAATGACAAGTGCTTCAAGTGCCTGGAGACTGCAAAGAAAGAGGAATTATACTGGAAAGCATTCCCTCACTGCAATTAGTGATAGCTTAACACACCAGGGAAGGTGATAGGCCTTGTCAGCTACAAGGGCTGGACCTATCTACCCATCTGAGCTGTTATAGCACAGCCAGGTCAACTCATTCCTTGCAAAGTGTCAAATAGAGCTTGGGGACACACTCCTTCCATCCACGTTGAAGGCCCCATTCAGCTATGTGAGAGCTCTTAGAAAAGGATAACTGATTTATATAAGAGCCAGACACTCTGGAAACTACCTCAGCCTTTGGAAAGAACGTAACAAGGTCAAAAAGGAAAACTCAAAACTCTCAGCGTTTCTACTCTGAGTGCAAGACATCTCCCATTTGATCTTGCTTTCATTCAATGAAACACATAGTGATACCTTCACTTAAAGCACGTCCACCAGAAGACCACTGTCTTCTCATCGTTTTTCTCTAGCAGTGAAGATGTGATCTCAACTTTCAGTATCTCATACTYTTAGCCCTTGGAGAAAGAAAGCCTACATGCTCCAAAAATCTGTCCTCACCCATCCAATTTACTGTGTCGTGTGGTAAAGCAATACCACCCATGCCACAGGAAGTATGTTCCTTCTGCTGTAACCAGGAACAGCCAGAAAAGAATCCTCTCTCCCATATACCTACAGGCAAAATTGTCTTGGGAAAGGGAAGCCAAGAGACATGTCCTTGTTTCTTATGCAGCCCAGGAACAAGAAGAACTTCCTAAGCAGGGACAGAAGGCTCTGACTCTGACATGCATTATCACCAAATCCCGACATAACCATTTGACTCTCAAGCACAAACGTTGCAGGAGCTGATGTAGTAAGGCTGTGCACAGGACACTGTTTGTGCAATCGATTTTATTGGACCTGTAAAGWCCAAAAGCTAATCTATACATGCTTGGCTACTGCTTATTCACTACTATTCACTTGCAAAATGCTGACCAAAAAAAAAAAAACAAAACTAACGACAAAAAAAAACTAACATCCTCATAAACCAATGCTTTACCCAGCACCCACACTAAACTTTTGTAATTCTAAGCATGAAAACATCCTCAGTGGAAAGCCCAGGATACTTTATATGTTTACACTACCTAGCTCTAACTTGGTTTGTCTAATCTAACCATCCCTAAAACAGCCCGWTTTGAGATCAATTTTTCCTTTTCATTTTATTCTGTTTTATTTTTTTACTGTCAGTTGGGCTTGAAGGGTTCTATACACTTCATCATCATTGCATTTGGGCTTAAAAAGTTAATAAATGTCTTCAGAAAGAAAAGCGACTATGAAAAATGGAGTTACTATGGGAACATACATTACAATGGAATCTGCTGTGACATCTAAAGGACCTCTAGGAAATGCAGGAAGATGTTTCTTCATGTCAGAATTACTTAATTTGCTCTCTACTTCTTTCCAAGGCTGGATTCTGGTCCAGTGAAGACTCCTGATCTCACTAGAGCAYGGATGGAGTAAAGCATCTGGTACCAAGGGTTTGGTGGAGTTTTGCCTTCTTTTTTTCCCTCTGATTCACACAAGCTGCAAATTAGATTTTTCTTTTTGTTTTTCAATTCAGGGGTCAAAGGAAGGATTTTTAAAGTTGGACTTCGAACTGGACTCATTTCTGCCTTCATCCTGTGTGCCAGGAAACCAGMAAAAAATGGGGAAAAAATAGTGAAATGCCCCTAGGACCCCACGATGATCTGAATCTCTGTACCTTAAGGCAAAATCCCTCACTGGCACATTTAGGCCTGATAAATACTCTCCACATGGGAAAGCAGAGAAATCTGAAAAATATATTAAAGTAACCCACGTGAGGATGCTAAGCTCTCCCCAGCTCACCAGACGGGGAATCTGCTTTTATTTATTTATTTAATTTCTGAACTGCTTAACTATTTCCAATCCAGCTTTCCATAGATACCAAGTAACAGCTCAATGTCACCTACACCCAGGAGCTTAAGTTTCTTCCCTCCCCAGCACAAGCCCTTATGTCAGCTTTAGACAGTAAATGAATTAAGAGGGTGGAAGGGCTTGGGGAAGAGATTGTTTTACGCAGAGCCATTTCTCACAGAGGTGCAATTTTACCAAGGGAYAGTCACACGGCAAAACTACAGAGGCTTTTTACTTAAATAATTGTTATAAGCACTGCTGTGAGTAAAACTTCTTTTTGATGTGAGATTTTTCTGTCAGAAAATGGCAAGGGTAAAAAGAAAAAAAAAAGTCCCTCATATATTTTGTACTGAGGAAGACTTTCAATCTTTAAAGGAGACAGAAGGAAAAAAAGAACTATTTGATTACTTTTCTGGAAACTACTGAAACAACATTTTTTTCAGATCACTTGCTTCACAAGGAAAATGGAATTTAGTCCTAATTCAAGATGAAATTTAAAGATGAATTCTGAGAAGACTTAATTGCATATAAAGTATTCACAACTCAGCTCATCAGAATCTTTCTGAATTTCCATCATCGTTTTTCAAGAATAAGGATGGTGCTGCTGCATAGAAGAAGATTTAAGTCTTCACGTTTCTTCAAACTCAGTTTTGTACCCACTAGAGCAACGTCCACTTAAGAACAAGAAAAATAATGACACTAAAACCTTACTCTGTAATTACAATGACTGGAAGAAGTGTTTGATCTCTTGAGATTACTAGAGAAAGTTATGAAATGACTGAATGACTGAATGACTGAATKACGTATTTCTGCTTTTCTTACTGTCTTGAATTTCTCTAGATATATTCAGATAGAAATAGAGGTAGTTAGTAGAGATAATAGAAGCTTTGCTGCCTGTCACACTGTTGGATCTAGCAGTAACTTCAGTTCTGAAAAATGTAATAACCATGAAGATTCTTCTTTTTCTCCACAGAATGTCTTATTGTAAGGGCCTTGCTGCATACACGGCCTTTGTGTTTGCAAGACCCAGCAGGTAAACTGTCAGCAAAAGTTCTAATAACCAGAATATAAATTGTAAATAAGGGCCCTGAGAACACATTCCTGACTGTTCCTATGGGTACCACTAACAAGCGATACCAGTTACCCAGATAACCATTGCCTGTGCTCTTTAGTTATTCCCTCTTTATAATTTCACTGATAGTGTATTACCCTGGAAAAGTTGCAGTCTTTTGGCCTAAAGGAACTATTTGCAAGCTTTAGGTTGCTATTTGGAATCAAATCACACTTATCTCCTCCCCCATCACTGATGTTTGGTGCTTGACCTGGTGATCCAGTGATGTGCTAATAAAAGCACTTGGGATCCCTCCTCAGAGCCAGACCAGATCCCCTCACAGTGCCAATGGGATGGAGATCCCTTCAATTTTTCATAAAAAATGCCCTACTGTAGTCTTCTCTCACTGATTTAATCAAATCAGCAATAGATGGTTTCAAAAGGTTAAAAGAAAACTATAGAAGACAATGTGGGGGAAAAAATGGAAAGACTTAATGAAGACTTTAAAACCTGTTAGGAATCTGTAAGATTAGACAGATGATTGAATCTATGACAAAAAAAGCCAGCTCTGTCTCTAACATATTTCAACTTTGCTTGTGAGCTCTTTTACCATAGCACCAGTAGACAGCCCAAGATATAGAACAAATAGAATATTAACAGAAATATTAACAGAAATGTTAAAAAATATTAACAAAATATTTTTCATCTTTTAATTTTTCATCTTTTAAATGTGAATAATTCAGTCACCACAGACCTCTGGTAAGCACAGATGTCTTACACATCCATATTCCTGCTTCTGTCCTTTGCTGCAGTGCTGCAGTGCTGCATCCCCTGGGCCTCATCCTGATAAATTAAATGAAAGACTCAAACCTCAACCTCAGTCCACSCCTCCCAACACCCCATCTGACACTTGGGTTCAGGCGAGCTGTGCACTTAGCAGCTGGGCCCTTTTTGACCATCTGAGCTTAATACACACTGTGAAAGTCCTTCAAGGCAATGCCCCAGGTTTCTAGAAGCATTTTAGGAGGAGTGACTAAGGATACAAATGTGATGACATGTAAACAGGCATCAATACACAAGTCTGCCCTCTCCTTAATCACTGCAACTTTGGGAGACAACAGTAGTATGTACCACCAATAATACGAGTATGTTAATCTGCATCTGTAAAATTCATTGCTCTATTCTGGATTTAATTCTTTGCCATCATGGCATTAATTTTTTTTTTTTTCCTTTTCCAAGACATTTCCATGTGCATCTTTTATGCATCTGTTCGAAGAACAGTAAAATCTCCCCTAAACAAATCCACTTAATACTAGCATGTAAAAACAAGCCTATTTAGCTTGTAACAAATGCAAAATAGAGCAAATTTATCATAATTGATCATAAAATTACCGTTTTTTTTCAAATTGCAATTATCTCCTGCTTACTTGGTAAAAAAAGGCTGGTCATTCTGAACACCATGAAAGAAAATTATATTTGGCCATCCTCTTCTCTGTTATCCCAACAGAGACACCAGGCCCTGGGCAGCTTTCTGACTCTAGAGATAAGAACATGCAGTGGTGAAGGTAGACTTGCCTGGCCACATGTAGGGCAAGGTCAACGTCACAGGACAAGGAAAGACCATTGCAGGTGACTCCCAAATTGCTGTGTATCTCTCCGGTGACAGGTCACAAGGCCGCAAAATAAGGCGGATGTTCTGCAAAGGGCTACATGAATGGGGCTGTAGCTTTCTAATTTCTTCTAGGATGAAGGGAATGCTCTCTCACTCACTGGACTTGCTCCCTTCAGATACTCACCAAAGCAATCCTGTATTTCATAAATCATTAGAAGCATCACATGTGTAAAACAAAAACAAAAAGCCCTCAAACCCACAGCCGTTTCTAATGAGTGTCTCAATAATCTTGCTCAGTTACATTTTTATGGAAGGTTGTAGAACATTTATTGTTACCACAAATATAAGAGTTGATGGTTGTTTGTGTTTGGAGAAGCATTTTCTGGGCACATGCCAAGCGATCTTCAATTTCTGTAGAAGCAGTGAAAATTACCACCGTCACAATTGCCTGATTGCGGTCCATTATAATGGAATTAACATAAAACATCTAGAGAAGCATTTCAAAGCAGTACATTTTTATACAGTAATCTGATTTGGAGCTCTTGCTAAGTGAGGAAAAGCAACATGCAGATTAACATGACACCCTTTGTTAATGCTGAGATAAACACTCCCATGCTCTTGCCTGGGAACAGTTAACTGAATGCATTTGTCTCAAAGCATTCCTGCAGCTCYGAGGGAAGCCAAGGAAGTCGGAACTAGGCACAGTGCAATACACTGTACTGTGGCTGAAGTCACTGGAAATTAATCACTTATCACAGACCAGATACCCAACCAGCACAGATGATAATTTCTYCTGAAACAGTGTAAGATTTTTTTTTCTTTTTTAAAAAGATGAAGGCTTGAGGTGTTTGAAGGTGTTTGAGGTGTTCTTGCAGGCTTCCAGTCTTCGTGGTTCATCYCATGCTGGTTTCGGGTGACACAGACTGTTAGAATGTGTAACAGCACTTTCCCCTTCTCCTGTAGTTCATTCCTGCACCACACTGAGGGGCTATCAAGGCAATATGACAAACAGCCTACAGACYTCAGGCTAGGCATTACAGCTAATCAGAACAGAGCGTGTCAGAAACCAGCCCACAACACAGCCGAGCTGCCTGAGACCATGCAAAACAAACTTTCTGCATCATAACATAACAAAAATGTGCCAAGAATCCTATCAAAGGGGGAAAAAAAGACCCAGAAAACTGATCTCAGCTATGATGATACTCGAAAATAGGAATAACACCTCTRTAAGTGTGCAACTGATTCTCTTGCCTCACTTGCTCAACTGCACCTTAATTAGTGTCCATCATCTAGTGACCAGYAGCAGACTCAAAATCTCTGATTGATTTTCATCAAATCTCCTGCATGTCCTAGTCCTTTTGGGTTCTACTCATGTACAGGAGCACAACTTCCCATAAGGGTGGTTCTGCTCCAGGACCATCAAGCTGAATGGGCCACCTTAAAGCCTGAGMCATTATGGCCAAACAGGCTCCTGTTTGTGCTCCTGCATTGAGTCCAGACTTTGACTCAAAGTGCAAATGTTGTTCTTGGAGCTAGGACCCAAACGATGCTTTATCTCTCTCAGGTTTATGTCCTCACTTTACGTGCTCCTACTTGCTTGATTTTTGCATCTGTGACTCTAAAAGTGACAGTCATGCAGGAAAAAAAAAGTTCCTCTAAGAATGAAACTGCAACTGGAAACAAGTCACAGCTGACACTGAAGACAGCCTCACTCAAAAGATTTTCTGTGCCCAAAGGAAACTGGGATGCTTTAGCAACTGGCAGAACTTGAATCTATCCTTGGAACGATCCAGGTCTGCAGCCTAACCAYGCGGGCAAGAGCAGTTGTTTTAAAAAGACACTCAACCAAACAGAGAGCACCAAGAGCCAGAGCCACAGAGAGTGACAGACTTTAACTTCAGCTCCCTCCGGATCCAACACAAAAACACTCCCTGTTTCTGGTTGCTGTCAATTCTTGTGAGAACAGCACACAAAAACCCCATGACTTGCCACAGTGGCTAGAAAGACACCACATCACCGGCGTATCAGAGAAATTCATCAACACACAGGCACACAGACACACGGTTTACATTCAAGGCAGCTCACCTCGAGCACGGGTGAACACAGGCTAGTTTTAGCAGTGCCAGAAATCATTGGATTTGCCTCAACAGGCAAAATATCAATTGTGCAATGTCAAGGGTGGGGGAGGGTAAGAGAGGAATAAAATTATGAGCAGCGATGCAATTTAAATGGAAAATAAAGTATATAAGGAACCCTAAAAAGAGATTTTWAAAAAAATTACATTTCCTTGCACCTCAGAAAATGGCCAAATGTTTTAAAAGTTCTCATCAGATGTGCTCAGCAACAACTTTAGAGGAAAAACTGACCTGTAGTACTTCTTTTTTTTTTTTCCAAGTATTTTTGTGGGTACTGCTTAGGCAGAATCATCTTCTTTCATATAGCTACATCATACTGCAAAGAGCTCCAAGATGTAATTCTGAGGAAATCTCAGAGCTGGTCCTGCTTGCCTCCCTTATTTTTTGGAGGACATCTCCCTCCTGGCCCTCCATAGAGGGCTTTTCATTAGGCTTTCCTCCACTCTGATATCAGAGACAGATGTTTTAAATACAGAAACAAACACGTGATCTTTAAAAATGTCAAAATAAACATTAGTTTTAAAATGGTTCATGGAAAATATGATTCAGCTGAAAAAGAAAAATTGCCAAGAATTTATTATTTAAATGTWGTGCTGGGCTAAAGCCAAGAAGCAACTTGGTCAGGATCCTGTGATGGGGTTAATAGGAGAGCAGAGTAAGGAACCGGGCACTTCTCATTGGAATGCATGGACTCCCTAAGACAGCCAACTGAACAAGAAGCTGAACTCTTAGTCACTTGTTGACGCTGAGAAACATGGATCTGGGTTAAAACACAGATCTCAGGCAAAGGGAAGTGACCTAGGATCTCCGTATCTTGATACTTCCAGCAAGCTCTGAGCTCTCAAAATGGAAATAGARCAGATACAATGCCAAAATCAACTGAAGGTTTGGGTCTTGATTATGCTTTTGTTTGTAGTTAAGGAGATCTGGAGTAGTTGCCCGTTAAACCCTACAAGAAGCAGAAGATAAAAGAGCCGATACAGAGCTAGAGTGTCGTGGTGTGTCACAGAAAGATTGTTCTCTACTAATAAGTACAAGCGTCCTTGTTAGACATTCACTATTCCAGCTGCACTGGAATAGTGCATTCACTATTCTTGCTAGTTTAGCATTAAAACAGCAACTTATTGAAGTTTCCCTTTAACTATCACAGCAATACCGCCTATTTGGTTCTAAACTAGACCGACTCATCATTGCTTTGACAATATCCCACTTCCCTATGGTTCCAATCCATGGCACATGCTGAAGGACCCATGGATTCCAAACAGTCACAACCCACTGCAGAGTCTTGTTACTCAGTGCTTATTGTCAAAGACATACAGTGAAACAGGTCTAAGCCAGTCATTAAGCACCTAGTACCTTGTATCTATGACAGAGCTAAAATAAAATAGTGTTGTGAAATGAGATGCTTGAATTCAGAGAGGAAAAAAACTCTACTTTCTTTCCCTTAAAAAGCAGTGCTTCAGGGGACTGACCACCTTACTGAAATCAGTGAAACTCAGTTTGTGCAGCAGTCTGAAACCAAGGCCATTTCTACAGAAACTAATAGTCTCTGTATAGTCTGAATAGCTACTGAAACCACTAGTTTGAGAAAGACTATTCAATTTAGAAAGGCACCAAACACATGCTCCTCTTAGAGCAGCAGTTACTTCCTGTTTAGACATGGGTATCAAATCCTCTCCAAGGTAAAAGCTGTATGCCTGTAGGCACTCCAGAGACATGTAACAGGAAAAAGCTTTGATCTCAAAAGGTCCTGTTGGAAGATGAGAGCTGAAATGAGTTGCCTAAAGGCTGACAACTGCCAAGGGCAGGCCTTAGGAATGTCCATATTTCAGATCTAATATATCTGCCCTACTTGTAAGCAAAACATAGAAGTGAAGGAAAAACTGTCCTGGGAAGAATTAGTGCCAGTTGATGCCCTATATGCCCTTGATCTGACCAAATAACTATTTGGGCATGCTTCTGGAGAAACTATCTCAGGCTTTCTGCTACGTTGGCATCTAAGCTGGTACCTGAAATGAATGAACCAAAGGTAGCACTTGGGAAAATGTGGYTGTTACTGGAGTCTCCCAGGATGCCTGTGGAAGTGAAGCAGTTGGCTACCGCTATAGGTGCTGTCCTACTCATATGGCTTATCTGTAGAGACGGCTGACCTCTCCTCAGGAAGCCAATCCTCAGTTTTGGTACCACTGAAGTTAAAGGATCCTCCAGCTACAACTCAGTAGCACTGGGATGTGCAAGTGTTGCTAGAGCAGGTGTAATTTCAAACAAAAACATAAAGAGCAGATGGAGGTGTCCTTGAATACACATGTGGTTTCCTCTCCAGCAACATCAATTCCATCTTCAGGCAGAGTGTTTGGTTGGGTAGGATGCTTGACCCAAAATCCAGGCTCTACATGGTGTGTATAGATCACCTTGGAGCCCAAACCTTGATCCCAGCCTAAACAATCCAGGAGGTGGGGCTCCAGATGCATCCCACCTGCCCCTGGCTCTAAGCCTGGCTTTAAACTGCTCAGCTGCTCCGTGTACATGACTCAGATCCTGACTGCAGCTGATAGGCACAWGGATTTACAAGGATCTGACCTTTACCAATGTCATCAGGATTTTAGCAGTCTTCTACATGATCCTAACCACAGTTGCTGGATGGTAGGGACAACTGTGAAAGCCAGGAGGAAACAGGACAAATGTCTGGTAGGGCAGGAGTGGTACAGGAGAAAAAGGAAGCAATTTTGGTTATTGGATAAATAAAAACAATCCAATTTTTCCCTCCTTCCTGGATAATGCCACCCTGCTTTCCTGGAGTACACACTTTTTTTGTTGTTGTCAAACAACCCTTAGCAAGTGCAATACTCTAGTTGGTCAATTCTATTAGGAGCTGTGCACCTGTTCACCCATTTTTATCTCCAAAATCTACTGCCAGGCTCTTCTAGGTGCCAGAGCACATCAAAACCTATCCGTGGGATAAAGTAGTTCACACTGGCAGGGAGATAAAGATTGGCATAAGGCTTAATGCTGAATTACATTACAGCTCTTGGCTTGCTATTCCTTTACATTCCACTTGAAATTAGTTATGCCCAAGCCCACCAGATGTGATATGGAGTACACTTTAAAAGGGTAATAGCGGCTTTTCTCTCAGCACATTTACATTAAAATTAAGAGTTTTTACTTTTTTAAAAACAGGAAAGAGGATTGTTTGGGCCACAAATGATGTTAAAAGTCTTTTCCAAAACGTTATACTCCCAATTGTGTAGTCAAGCAGTGAGAGCAGTTACTACAGTAACACAATTCAGATTCTGTTTCCCCAAATAGATCATGAAATAATGATTATCCATCCTGTTGGGACAGCTGCCAGACCAAATGCATACATTTAAAAATCTGCTTTTTGGGGACATCAGTACAGATTTTTTTTTCTGACTGAGAAGCAGACCAAAAGGCACGTGAATCAGGTCAAAGGGAAGTTTTGTTCAGAGGTTTCCAAAACATCTGTAATTATTTTTCTTCACCAAATAAGTGAGAGCAGTCAGACATCTAAAGAAAATGTTTTAGTGCAATTCTCAAAATCATCTCAATTCCAAAAATCAAATTCATCAGCCATCCCAACAAAACTGCTTGGGATAGCAAACGATGAGATAGGTTCTACTCAGTCAATGATTTTCCTGAGGAAAGCCAGGCAGACTCTTGAAAATCTAGTTGCCACATTCACGCCCTCATAGGAGTTGTGAGTCTCTCATATTTTTAGGCCATTCAAGATGCCTTTAGATGCAGAAGGGCCTTAATTTTGGTTCCAGTGATAGATTTCACTTTGCTTCTGCCACTCCTAGGAGCCAAAAATCTTCACAGTGCTCATGTACTTCTGCTAACTGAAAGTTCCTCTCCTCCCCTCAATAACGAAGACCATGTCTGCTAATAAATCTAGATCACCAGAACGCATTTTCCTCTATTCTTGTAGAGAAGAACTCAGTTCTCTTCTTTCCTGCACTTAGTTCTCCCTTCCTTACTCACTCAGTGTTAATACCATGGTCAAAGAACGGCTCATTCTGGAAGGGACCTCTGACTCCAACTCTTGCTCAGAGCATGGCTTTGTTACATGAGGTTGTGTAGGGTCTTCTCCAACTCAGTTTCCAGACTCACCAGGGATGCGAATTCCACAGTCTGCTCCTGCGCTTAGCGACACTCAGTGGGAGAACATTTTTGTTAAATCTAGTTGTAATTTCCCCCCTGCTGCAACACATCTTTCACTCCAAGAGTACTTTGACTCCTTTTACTCTTCGTCTTCCTGACACCCTCCACAAACCATGTAGTTCAAGGCAGCAATTACCCTCTCACCTCTATGGTGTTTCTTCTGGACCAGCTCTGTTGTCAGCTCCTGAGCAGCTTTGTTTCCATAGACACCAGCAGTTCCTTCCCTGATCCTAGCAACTGCTGCAAGGTTTTCTGGTTTAAAGGAGAACGGTTCATTTGGAGTTTGGGATGTACAGGAAAAGAGACAGCAGATTCAGATGCCGGATCACTGCTTGGGATAACTGCTTATTAACAGTAGGGTAAGAGTTAATTAATTAAAGTATCATGCAACCTGAAAACTATTTATCTAACCAGAAGAGCTCCCTGTTCCCTTCCACACATCTTCGCTCTTACGCTTTCGTAGACATTCTAAAAATTATTAAGGTGGCACCAGATTACACGCTACTTTTAACATTCAATGTAGTAGTGACACTCCAGAAAGAGACTTCTCTCCTTCAGCAGCAAATCTGGATGAAGATTTTTGCTCTGCATCTGAAGACCATGTATTTCTTAATGGGATGACAACTCCGTTAAAACTATTTGCATGTTTCCTTTACGCAGCAAACATATGCTTAAACATAACTATATGCAAAAACAAATATCCATGCTGACAAAAGTCAAATCCCAATGTATCCTATTAAATCTAAGGTCATGTTTCATTCTGAAAAGGAGCAGCACCCTAAAAAACATTTTTTGGCTTCCCATGATGAAGACCCATGGCCCATGACCAAGAAACCACAACTAAGGCTTATGACCTTAAACTACTTGCCTTTTTTAAACTAATCTTCTAAAGCTTCAAACCATACAGCCTTCAATACCATCTTCATGTTGGAAAGGGAGGAACGTTTGTATGAGTTTGACAAGGAACTTCACACAAACCCACTCAGCAAGGTCAAAACTAAACAACAAATAACAATAACAAAAAGTAGTATAACTACTAAGTAAACAAGTAGTAGAAATCAATAGCATAAGATGGTTTTAGTACATGAGCCAAGCACTATTTTATGTTGACTAAGACATATAGAGAAGCAATTTTAAAAACATAAGGAAAAGATGAGAATATTTGATAAGGTAGGGCGGAAAATTAAAGAGTGTCTATTTTTGGGTGGGCACAGTAGGAATTTTACAGGATTAGATCAGACAGAGTATCAGAAGAGGTGTTCAGGACAAGAAAAATCTTTTTCCTATTTATTCAGTTGGCATGCTTCATTATGTGTGCAATTTCTTGCTTGTATTCTCAGTCTGAGATGCAATGCTTTGACCCTCATTTCTGATTGTTTTTTCCTACATAAAATCATAGATCTCTTTGGGGAGGGGGATAGGGGAAGCACTGTTAGCAAGCTGTTGACTCATCTGTTTAGAAATATTTTTTAAAAATACAGTAGGAAATTTTAATTGAGGTAGGAAATAGAAACCAGAGCACTTGTGTGCAGAAGATAAAGGAGAAGATGAATATAAGAACATTTTATACGGACATCAGAAAGGCCTGTGGACAGGGGTTGCATTTAGGCTTTTCTTTCAGTGCACATCAAATTGATCCACGCTTCTGAGCAGCATGCAACCCAAAGACAGCATGACATTAAAGAACCACTAAGCTGACAAAAAAAAAAAGAGTTTGGCTTTATGAATTAAGWCTCTACAAGGAATTTTTCATGGCCCAAAAGACAGTAAAACTGAGCTTCCCTTTTCTTTTAAGGCGAGTTGAATGGCATTCAAATGTTCTGAGTTCAAACGTTCTCAAAACTGAGCTCCAAAGAGATCCAGGCTCCTTTGTAATTGCTGATCCCTTCTCTTAGGGACTAAATCATGTCTGGGAAGGAAAACCTAACAGATAGAGCCATATTACCAGGCCAATTCTTCATGCTTCATGGGGGACAGCTCCATCCCTAATAAAATAAGGTGGATTGCACAGAAAAAAAAAGACAGGTTCTCTTCCCTGCCTATCCAATTTCTCATTTCCCTCCTGCCCATTTTTTTTTTTTTTTGGATTTGGCAGCTTTCAGGAATGGAATCATGCAAGAACTTTTTGCTGGGAATGGTCCTCACAATGGTCAGGTTAACAGCTCCAGCAGTTATTCATCGATGCTCTGGGTCCATTGTGACAAGAGTTGCCCTGAGCTAAGAGGGAATTAAGAAGGAATAATCAAAAAGAAAAATTCTGCTCTAGGAACAACTGGACAGAGTATGCTTTCCAAAAAGTCAGCATAAAATGCTGATATATAAGTGCTTTCTCTCAAGTGCTGTGATCAAGGCACAAATTTGTTTCAGCCCTGACAATAGGCACCACCACCTCCAGAAGACACAAGGTCCCCTGAGATTGCCTCCTTTTTTGCTCTTAATTACTGCTAATGACAATCCTGAATGTGACCTCAAATTACTCTCCCATGTCTGAATGTTTTTTCCTACGCTTTTTTGGAGCTGATACATGCTCAAATACCGATCAAGCAGGTCTTTGTAATCAAAGACCTCTCTTCCCCCTCCTGCTTTCCTCTAGCTCTGGTTAAGTTACAATTCACATATCAGACATGATGAAAAAGGCAAGTTGGGAACAACTATTAAAAATGCAACTTGGAAAAATAATTTGTACCATTACTCTTTATCTTTCTGTCAGCCAAAATGATCACTAATATTCCACAAATGAAAGGGAAAAATTAAGATGCAACCATTACAATTGGACTGGATTATAAATAATGGTTCCTAGGGAGATTTCAAGAGCTTTTAATTGAGGAGCACAAGAGCCTTTGAGAGGCACTGGGATATGTGCTCCTAAATCCCCTAATGATAGCTTTTGAAAATCATTCCCCTAAGTCATTAGAGCATTTTACAAAGTCCTGCAGAAGCATAAAGGGCAATATCTTAGCAAGCCATAAATCTGCTGTCATTAATAACCGACTTGAGTTTGCAGATTGTGTGTGGCCTTTTATTCCATCCCACTACAAGCAACTACAGACCCATGGCTTTCCTTCCTTATACAGTTATTTTTTTCCAGGATGATTTCATCTTAACTGGTAGAATCTATGGAGACCCATCTCTTGCTGTGGTAGGACAGCTGTTCAGAGCTCTTTTAAACTTAGTCTCAGCTTCCCTAGCCAGCTGCCTCCATGTCCCTCACCTTCCTCCTGGCCTTTCCTTCCAGCTGTACTGCAAGGATCCCAATGACCAGACTCTGGCAAATTTATTCAGTTGGGGCCTGCTCCGAGTTCCAGAAACACATCTATAATCACCCACTTCCTTTTGCTGGTTTTCAAGCTACCTCTTACTAGCTTCACCTAACAGTCCTCATTTCTCTTTGAAGAGACACAGACTGCAGTTATTTTGTACATAAAGAGTTCTTGGGCCTCAGGGATTTTTCCAAGGTGATACAAAAAGCCAAAGGCAGATAATTCTAGGCACTCTCCAGTACAAACAGCCACTCTAGCAACAAGACCATCTCGCTCCTCTGATCAGCAAAACTCTTCACAACCTCCTCGGGAAAGCTGGGATGCAATCCATCTCCTACAGCCCATCCATGCAACATGCTATCCAACCACCAATGCTGCCTTGTCCTTTCAAACAGCAGGACAAGGTTTCCTCACTCTTCTCTGCATGCTTTCAGTGAGCAGTGGTGATGAAAGAACAGGCTTCTGAGCTGGAGAGGGCACATGATCCCACGCATCTTGAAGACGGCTGCACTTTGTTGTAAATGAGACTGTCTGCAAGGTCTCTGGATGAAGAACATTACCACAGCCCTTACATACTGTTTGCAAGTTTTCATTTACATTAAATAGCGATAAGTTGGCCACCTACTGTTCAAATTTGCATATCAGATGGTGTTGTCTCACATCAAGAGAAACTAAATGGTTTTAGTTTAAAACAGATGGGAAACTGTTGGCAAGAGCTTTCAGAGGCATTAACAATTGTACAGGAAAGCAGGACTCACAGGAAAGATGAGAAATGAAATACCCAGCATTAGAAAGTGACCTGAGATGAAATCTAAGGTACAGACCATCACACAGCAGGAAGCTGAAAATCRTTCTGCAGATCTGCATCCTGCAGTCACTCCTGCCTCTTTCAGAGACCCAGTCCGAGGAGCCTTCCCACCTTCCAACACAAACCCCGCTATTCATCTCATTCAGCACACTGAGTATCCACAAAAGGCAATTTCTTGGAGGACACGGTGAATAAGAGCTGCAGGTTTTATTCCTCTGTGTCACTGTCAAACTTTAAAAAAACTATTTCCACTCATGGAAGGATATTTAATACTTAAAAAAAATGTTAAATGCCATTTCCCAGGATTAGAAGACATATATATACACACCTATACATATATACATAAATATAAAAATATATGTCTCCCTTCTGAACCCCGGCAGCAGCTCTTCCCACCAAGTCTCCCCAGTGCAGCCTCCAGGCCTTCTCGAGCCCCAGGAGAAGAGGGCTGACTAAGTGAAACCAGTGCTCAGGTTAACATGCCCATATGGAAGATTATGTGCTTAATTGTTTGGATGGCTTAACTGATCTGGATATTGTTTTCACTGAGCGGCCTGAATGAGACTATTTCAAATCAGAATAAATAAAATAAAATTGTGCTTAAAACAGTTCTGACACAAAACATTTTGATTCTTCACATCCTTTTCACCCCAAAACAAGTTGGCAAGATTGCTAGATATATGAATACTAGGCTGTTGAATCTTCCATTTTTAATTGAAAAATGCTTTGGTTCAAATATGTGACTCCCTCATATTATTCTCCCTTCACCTCTTGCAGTCATCTCCAGCATAGACTACTACTTATCTCTTGCATCTCTAGTATGTGCTACTGAAAGACATTGCACATTGGAGAAAACAAGCTTCATTTCCCCCTTACACAAGTTAAAACTCATTTTCCTGACTTGGGTTAAAAACACATACATGTTCTTATAGACAATTGAAAAAATGCACATGCAGCCATAAAACCTTTTGATAAAATTAAATTTTTTAAAAAAATGGGAACAGAACAACTTCCCCCAAGGATGTGGATCATTTCCAAGGACATCTTCCATTTTCCAGCTGCCTTTCTGCTTTGCTTGTCGAGTGGCTCCATCACACATCAGTCATCCCAACCCATTTAGGGTACCATTTTTTGACTGACTCCAGCAGGGCCACATTCTCCTCTCTAATTCACATACTTGGAGCCTTTCCCTAATCAGCGAGAACATCAGCAGGAACATACAAAAGAAGCACTTAAGTTGTAAGTGCTTGCATTGCTGTATAATTTTCTCCCTCTCATCTTCTTATCCCTTCTGATCAGAAGATCCCTGATCCTTCTGATCCAGGATGTGCCCAAAGCCAGTGCTTAGGGACCTTGGGTATCAGCTGGAGCTCCTTGCCAGATAATTATGTTCCTAGAGAACTGAAGTTTACTGCTTTTCAACAAATAAAGGTGCAAAGCCAGGACCTAGAGAGAAATGACGGGTAATTTCACCAACAAAATCTTTCTTTCTTCTTTAAAAGCTGGGAGGAGATGGTAGGGGCTCCTGATGCGCACGCAATAAAAAAATTATCCTGTGGTGCTACTGTGGTGCTACAAAAGTGGTTTGTAGTCCCCAAACCATGTTGCAAGAGAAAATCTGAGAGAAAACACATTAAGCAAGTGACCCTAACTTCCTCCTGAGGCTACACAGAGATGCAAACCCTGCAGTTCCCAAGTCAATCTGATTTTTTTCTGGGTTTTGACCCGAGCTGCCAAGATGTGCAAGAAGAATCTAAAGGATGGATGTAGTTTGCAGGTACTAGAGTGCTATCAGAAACAGGTACCCTCCTCCAGAAGAACAGGCCACTGTATCCCATCATCAGCACAGCCATCCAGAAAGGCACCATCCTTCTCTTTGAAGGAGGAATGCAAAGGCAGAAGAGAGGTGGTTGACAGCACTGGTAGGAACACATACCTGGTCCACTGAGCAGATGAAGATGTGAATGCATTTAGTTTTATTCCAAGCTATTTCCATGCCTCTTCTTCATCCTTTACATTGCAGTCTTCCTGCTTCAGCAACAGAGGTTGGAAAACTAAATGTCCAGGTTTACTGCTTGCAAAGAGACCTGGAAGGATGTGTAAAAAGAAGAGCAAGGAGAAAAGACTATGTGGAAGGGATCAAAAAAACAGAAATCCTGAGACTGTTAAGAAATCCGCAAAGGGGAAAAAAGTTTTTTAAAAAAAGTAACTTGCTTTATTTCTTGGCTTTAGAGAGTCAAGTGGTCCAGGTCTTCCGAATCAGAACTAGAAGTTGCAGCTTCCCAGAAAGCCGAATTTCCCTTCTGTTCAAAAGTTCAGTCACAGGATGTAAGAGAGAGAGGCTGCAAGCATGGCATTTCTGAAAGAAAGCAGAGCAAGAAAATGCTCTTTTTGAGAAGAGGAAACATTTTGAAGAATTGTTGATCATAACATTGATTTTTCAGTCTGAAGCAGTTTCTCATTTCAATCCCTCTTAGACATGAAGTTGTTACAGAGTCAAAACTGAAATGACACCATTGGCAGAACATTCTCAGATGAGCCCAAACCATTAATTTTTTTCACTCACACAAAAATCTATGGAAAATTGTCAGGCCACATTTCCACCTTTGGGAAGAAGCCCAGCAACAGAATGTTAACACACACTCACTCCCCTATAAGGTTTACAATTGTTTTTGAAAATATCCTACAGATATCGTTCTGAGTCTTGCTACCTTCCAGATACCCCCTCACTCTATTTTGCAGAACTACAGAAAAATGCCTTGAAGAGTAGCATCAAGAGAAACACTTTTCTGCATGCAATACAGACTTGGCTGCAAGAGAAGAAGGTATTGTGTGTGACAGGAGAGCATGCAATCAAACTCAAGATCATTTAGCAAGAGACACGGAAAGAAAGACAAGCAATAACTGGTATCTAACAGCTTGTAGATCATCTCAGCATTTATTAGTCATAAACAGAATGTGATCATATATATAAAAGGTTGCAGCATGAAAATCACCTCTATTTTCTTCATTATAAGCTTTGTTAAAATAGAGCTGAGGGAAACAAGCTGAAGTAGAAATCTGAAAGGCCTTTGTCTGTTCATTCTTCTTCTATTTTGGGAAAATTATATTTAAAAGAAGATACTGAGGACTGAGAAGACTAATTTTTCCCCAGCTCAATATCAACAAGCAGTGATCACTTAAGCACATTATATATATTTTCATAAATATATATATAATTCCTGATGACCAACTTTCTACCACTGCAAAATGTTCTTATCTAGATGATGCTCCAAAGCTACACCTCGGTGGCTGGGACTGCAGTTTTACCTTACCACGTACCTTGAGAAAATACAGAGTGCATCCCTGTGGTCAGAAAAGCCTTTGAAGAGGAATTATCCTCTTCCACATGGAAGAGGACCGCATGGAAGAGGATTGTTCCACATGGCACGGCTGAAAAATCACGTTTTCGCACTTCAGCCCTTTGTTTGGGCAAAACACAAGCATAAACACCAGCATAAAACACCAGCATCAGCTACCATGGACAAGCTGTTGAGTCTCYTCCTATTTCCAGAGAGGACTTGGAACAAGTCTTCAAAACCTCCCAAAGTTGCTTAAAAAGTCCAAGATTAATCATCACCTTAGCAGTGAGATTAAAGTGGTGATGACGGTAGGGCAAGTGAGGTTGTCATCTCTGCCTGCCTTCCAGCTCCTGCTTCGAGAGTCACTCTTCAGACTTGTGGTTTGAGGTAGTGTGAAGGTAAAAATATTTTGCAGAAGGGCATGCTCCAGCTGCAGAATGGCACTATGGAGACAACCAACCTCCTTGCAGGCTGGGATTTAGAAGAGCATTCACCCGATTGTGAAACTGTTCAGAAATATTTGCATATAATGCTGTCTATGCTTTGAAACATGCACAGCAACTTTTTGATGGACCTGTAGGCTGTTAGAAAGCAGCAACAAACTCTAGGCTAAGGAAACACTAGTCAGCCTGTGTTGAACACATTAAATAAGGCAACTTGCAGACCTTGTAGATTAGATATCCATGTTTTAGTTGCACAAGTCATTGCTCACTTCATCACCCAGCTACAGGACTTGGAAGATCTGTGCCAAACACCTCAGAGATGGAGATTATATCCCATATATTGGTTCATAAGCCATTTCAGTAATCTAAAGTGTTTTAAAGGAACTACATATCCCTTGCTGTTTGCTCTGTATTAGTATTCATACGGACAGCGTCGACTTTTAAGATGCATCCCTTGATGAAAACACTCTTTTGATATTGTATCATCCCTTTGCATAAGTAGCACTAACAACCCTCAACTGCAGATTATTTTCAGAAGCTATTTTACAGAAAGAAGCATTCAAGAATACAATCCACAAAAGACAAACTCACTGCTGTAAAATTATGGCAAAATTGTTGGCAAAATGATCAAATTTTATTAATAGGTTCTTCAATTATTGAAGAAGCAAACATGCTCACTTAAAAACTCACTTTACCCTTTTCCTTCTACAAATACTTCTTTTTTTTTTTCATTTAAAAACTGAAAATGAAAGATAAAAGTGACCAAAAATTGGCAAGAAAAGAGTAACAGACAAATCTGAAAGGAGAGAATACTAAATAAGGCATTTTGGCACAGCTATATGTACTGGAAAAATCCTCATTCTCCATCCTGTTTTCAGTGGGATAAAGCCGATAAAATTGACTTCCAGTTTGTATTTCCCTGATTGTGCCAAGGTGAACCCCCACAGACCAGCAGTATACCCAAGCATATGAGTAGTTCACATCTTCTTCAACTAGCACCACAGGAAGCACAAATCTTAGTGTTCCTCTCCAGCTACGCATAGAAGAAAAGAAAACGTTTCTTTCAGAATTGAACGATGCTCCCAAGATCCCTTGGAAATCTTCCCTTATTTTTGCATCCCCATGAAACAGTCTGATTTTTGGACAAATCCAGCACACAGCAGCCAAAGAGCAGCCAAGCAACCAGTGTGTGGGTGTCAAGCAGATTCCACATACAAGCTTCTCTTCCTCACTGTTCTTTCTCTTCTATTTCTCTTCTACATTATAACCAACTTATCTTCCTCTGTTCAGCCTTCTATTCAACAAGGTAAATAAAGTTGCCTGATCAATGCACTGATTCTTCCTCTGCTTTGTTTGCAACTTTGAGCAGAGAAAGGGAATAACAGAAACATCACCTATGGAAAATTCCTCTCATTTATTCAAGCTGTTAAAGGGACCACACGGACATGAGCTTCTCCCACTCCGGTAACAACCACAGCAGCAACAAAAAGATTATGGGGCTAAAGCAAAGCCATTAGAGGAAAGGGAGTTTCTTTCAGAAGTGAGAATGTCAAACTAGTGAAAAAGTAAATTGGCGAGGAAAGGTTCAACAAGACGCATCTATAAAATGGAGATAAAGCAGCAGCAGTGGTTTGCAAGAGCTGTGGGAAAGTAATTAAGATATTTGTGTTGATAGCCTCAATGCCTAGATGCCTGCAAATAATCTAAATCCACAGCCTACTTGAAAGAAATTGTACTAGAAGGAACTTGCTTGTATCATTTTGTGTTTATCTTGCTTTTGTGCTCTGTCATTGCCAATCTTTGCTCATTTTTCGCCAGAAAATTCACAGTAAAATGCAAGTGTTTTTGAAAGCTGAAAAGTGTGAGTTCAGAGCACAAACATTCATATACATGTGCAGTTAACTCCATTATTTTTCTTCTGCCTTTGTCTTTTTCTCTTGCTACCACCTGTCCAAGAGCACCTCTTAATTTGGAATTAAGCTCATTTAACACTATTTCCTTGCAGAATGGCATCAGCTAAAAAGAGAGGAAATCATAAGTAATGCAACAGCAGTAATCTTCAAGTATGAAACTCTTACCAAATCACGTTTCCATTAAGCTGGCCTTAAACCATAGTGTGATAACAGCAACAGAAATATTAAATCTGGACATATTTAGACATTTCTTTCCCCAGAAAAATGCTTTGTTTCTTCATCAACCGCCAAAAAATGAAACAAAACAAGAACCTGAAAAGCCTTTGGCCTAAGACAACTCAAAGGTTTCAAAAATTTACTTCTACTTTGGTGATAGAAAGACAAAAATACTTTCATTCAAACCTCCCTTCCCATTTCCCAGGGTGGAGATTTTTTTTTTGCAAAAACACATGCAGGTATTGCTATCATTTGAAAAAAATAAAATAAAATAAAATAAAATAAAATAAAATAAAATAAAATAAAATAAAATAAATAAAAACATAAAATAAAAAATTAAAAAAAAATCAGAAGGCATTAAATCCCTCAAGAACCTGAGGATAAGCCCATCTTTTAGAGGCTAGAACACAACAGTCATTACCCACCAGCCACACCAAAATCCTGGACACCATGGGCCAAGGAGCTAATCCAAGACATCCCTGCTGATACTCTCTGGAGTCAAGCAAAGCATTTTTCTTGCTGTGCCTGAACAGATCTGGCAAAGAGTTACTTTATTATGTAAAAAAGTTTAAGTACCAATTTCTTCTACATTAATTCTAACTCAGCAGGAGCAGGTAAACTTGATGCTGGGAAATATCAAGAGTGTTGATATTAACAGTTTTGAAGCTTAGACGGTAGCAAAGCTGACCTGAGAGGGGTTAATCTCTCTTACTATGGAAGATGCTTGTGCCTTTTTTGAGTGAAAAATATGAGTTGGGTCTATATTCGCTATATAACATAGATGACCAGCTCAGATGCACAAATCTTCACCTAGTGAGATGAATCCAATCCTTCATGCACACTAGGACAACAACACTCAATTATTGATTGCCAAACCTCCTTTGGACTTTCCAAAGAAAGTCCTGTGGTGAGCACACACGGGCCCTCACTATTACCCCTGGAAGATTTACAAGATGAACATGTCTATATGCATCTGTTGTCTGGCATTTGGAGCCTTAAACGGAGTTTTACATCTCCAAATATTAGTAACATTCCACCAGTCTTTATCAATTAATTTCCTATTATTGCTGACACTGATGTGACTCAAGAATCTAATTTCATCCCTTTCCACAAATCCTATATCTTAGATTTACTCTATTTTACCACCTTAGTCCCATTTGTATCACAATGAGGCCAGCTCACAGTGATCCACCAGCTTTCACTGACGTTTATATGGGGTCAAACACCTAACTTCTTTTAGCATTTTTTTCTGCTCTACATATAGAAACTATTTAGCCAGTTTCCAAATTTGACAGAGAGGATAAACTTTCAGAAAACTTCCATTTTAGCCAGSAAAAAGAGGTGCTCATTTACTGCTAAGGCTTTGTCCTCTTCTTTTCTCTGGAAGGTTGCAGGAATTACTTGTTTCTGATGGATTTCTTCAGCAAAACTTGGAAAAATCTAGACCGAAGACAACTCTAACGCAATCTCCCCTTGCAAGCAATTTTCCAAAGCAATGCAAGAAGCATCCCTGAGGCCAGCTACACACATCTTTAGATTAAAGATACCAACTCAATCTCAAAATCACTTACAGATACCAACTTGAACATCTGCCATCACTTCAGCTGACACCAACAGAGATTCTTCCTGCTGGGACACAACATATTTCTGTTTTGGAGCATACAGGCTCTTATTTCTATGAAGCCATATGTTTACATTGTAGCATACACAGACAAACCCCATGTCCCACTCTAAGAACCACAAGACTGTTCTCTGCCACTTCTCAGGAGAGATCACTTTGCACTGAAATTAATTCAATCAGACCAATTTATTCCAGATGAGGAAATAGCCTGATATACATCAAAACCTCTATATGTCACTAAACAAGATACCTCCTATGGTTTTAGGAACATCCCTTGCTGGTCAGAATCTAAAGAAAAGATGAAGGAAGTTTTCTGTTTCTAATACTGGATTTTATTTTTTGCTCATTGCGCCATATTAGGAGTGAGGAATGCTTGGGGCAGTGTGGGGTTTGTAAGATTTCATCAGCTTTAGCTGTGCAAAATGAGAACTGAAGCTGGTTCAGCTTTGTACCAAACTATGATTTTTCAGGGTAACTCAAATACAAGTCTGGCTGCACTGACAACACAGGGGACAGAACAGCTGGGCAACCAAGACTTTGGCAACTCCCTTGGCCAAAGGCTTCTTGCCTTGTTCTCCTAAGTTAGTAGTGCTTGTGGAGTCCCTTGATTTAGATTTAAACTGTGTTTTCCAAACCTAAAGTCCAGATTGGTTCAGACCCAAGAGTCACCATGATGGCCTTCCATAAGTTTTCACTGAAAAAAACAAAACTCATTTGAGATAAAATAGGCACTGAAGACATTAGAGAAACATGAAGGGCCAGAAACTTAAACCTGGATTGACAATTACCACAGTTTTATTGCAAGCTTTGAAAAAATTATTGTTTTTCTGAATGCTTCTAAAGTCTCTCAGATAGCATGTCAACTTGGGCAGGTTTCATTGTTTCAAATGTCTGAAAATATGAATCTTAAGTACTGAGCACAGAATATAAGACAACACTGAACTGCCTTTCAGTTTTTCAGCCAATCCCAAAATTTCAAAGACATCACCGTTAAAAACACAACATCAAATTATCCGAGTGCAGAGTAACAGCCAGGTTATCACAGGTTATCACAGGTTTTCCACCTAATTCAGTGGCTTTACCCTCTGAAAAAGCTTTAGACTTGGGGAAATAAGACTGTATCAATGGGGATCATCTTTAGACTATTTTTATGACATTTCAGTAAAGTTGAGGATGCCTTTTAGAAATTACACTTGGTTGATTTCTTTAGAACTCCAGTCTGGATGTTTTATTTCTTAACACAAATAACTCCAGTTTCGATGTTTTATTTCTTAACACAAATTATTTTGCTTTTGGAATTTATTGAAATTTTAGGGACTTTGTGGACACTGGATATGGATAAGGAAGATAAAAGTTGACACCGTACTTAGGCTCTCCAGGCCATCAGCTGCAGTCACTCTCAGACACTGTGTTTATAGGTATGATAAATCTAGACAGGACAGCATTTGATAAAACTTGTTCTTGCCTTCCATTCTGCTTTCAGGTTTGAGTTTCAAGCTTTGCATCTCAGGCCTCATTAGGGGGAGAAAGGGCAGGAGGGACCATTATACAGATGGATCCAACACCCCAGAGAAGTCAGGGCTGCAATCAGTCCTGAAGCTCTAGGAGAAGATTCAACTGGATAATGAACTCCATGGTCTGCCCTTAGTGAAGATTATCAGGCAAAAACAACACAGAGAAATAATGTGGCTGAGAGTAGCTTAAGGATAGAAAGGCCCACATTACGGGCACATTATGTATTTCCTAAAGCCCACATTACTGACACATTATGTATTTCCTAAAACCCATCATTATATAGTCAGGAAATTATCATCAATAATTTCACTTAATTGCAAACTAATTTCCTCAAATATAGCTTCCACACACAGTTTCAATTAATATTAATGGTGTGAAAAGTTTGAAGAGGTTTTGTTATCTCTTGACTAAGAACCTTCAAAGATGGCCAGAGCCCCAGCTTCCAATGGGAAAGTTTCCTTCAAGGTCCAAAGCACTCTCATGAGAGCCTACAAAAGTTACAATTTCATGGGCCTATGTGTAGGGTGGCATGAGCGATTTACAGGCAGGTTCTGTGTGCTTCTACAAAGGCAGAGCTATATTTAGCTGTAAGTCAAGCCTGACTTGGACCTCTGGTTCAGGTCCTAGCACTTCACTTGAGACCACCACTTTCTAAAATAAATATGTGTTGTTATCTAGAAAAAACAGTTAACACATTCAGACTGGACAACTACAGAAAAATGTGTCTTAAAATCAGTATATCTACAGAGAGATATTTCAAAGGAAGGAATGAACTATTCCTTGAAGAATTAGTCCTAAAAGAAAGTTATTATACCTGCATAAGGCTGGCACCGACCACACTGCAATTTTATTTATGGTGGAACAACTGAGCAGCTCTAATCTGTCTGTGGAAAGGACAATTTGTTTAGTGTTTTATCCAGCTATGAATTTATTCTGCCTTTTTTTTTCTGCCTTTCAGCAGTGAGGCTTTCTGAAGACATAACACTGTACTACTCTGCAGAATGCAAACAACTTACTATCACTTGAATGGAATTCAGAATGTTTTTCCAGATCGAATTATACAGTAGCAAAGTGTTTTGACACCACTGTAGCAAGTAGGGTAATTTGCTTGAGGTCGAAGCTTGTTTATTTATCTGCAGGGAAGCAGAACGCATGGGAAATCTAGAGACTAACCTGTGAAATGGTCATCTTTGTTTCCAAACTCAAGTGCTCACAGCTGTTGGGACTTCTTTCCAATTCCACATGCAACATGTCAGATAAGAAATAATACTTCTTGCTGTTCTGCCCCATTTTATTACAGTTATGTGCACTTTGTTATCTCTGTTGCAATGAGAGCAGTTGCGTCCACCACTGAATTATTTTATTTTTCAGAATGGACAAACCCTTTTTGTTCAGGCTGTACATTCAGGGGAGTTCTTAAAAGTCAGTTTTTGACAGGAGAACATCCTGAGAAACAAAGTCTGTCTCAGAGGTCATTCTACATTCAAAATGAACCATAGAAATGCACATCCCTGGAAAAGAGCAGTTATGCATTTTACAGGGGCTGAAGATTTGACATCTAGAATATGGATCATGAAGAAAACGAGGTGGGAAAGTGATATAGAAATAGGAAGCTACGCACAGCTCTACACAACATGATCCTAATGATCTACAGTCCTCTTGGAAACACCGTAGAAATGATCTCGGCATCAGTTTTGCAATTGAATTACTTTTTATTTGGGAGTGGATGGATGCCAAGAACTATATGCAAATTTGCCTCCTGGTCCATCACTAATTAGCTTTGCTAAGTGCCAATATTTCTTTCTGGCACCATGAGGAAGACATTTTCCCTTAAATAACATGCAGTGGCTATAAAGAACTCCAAAATCATTTTTACTTAGTTGATTTTTTTTACCCCAAGAATCATCTGTATTAGTGAAATTAAAATAGCTCTACTCCTTCATCTGAATCCTGCCTGTGTTTTTGTATCCAGGTAGGGGATGCTTGCATTGTAATGTGACATTTACACTGGCTTTTATGAGCGTCACTTTAATTAGTTCTGTTTCCATGGGACCCTAAGTATCATGAGACACGCTTAATGGGCAAGGATAATATTCATAGAAGAAGTGAGGTCACTTCTGTAAACATTTGCATAGCCTTCTCAGTATAGCACGTGATGCTGTGGGCTGGCTCGTGTTGGAGATGTTTAGGCTCAAAGTTTGCCAGGAAATAAGGTAGCTCTCTCTTCCACTCATCTCCTCCAAACACTGCCTCACTTGTGAGGAGGGGTTTTTTTTCATCCTTTTTCTTTCCCCATGTGCTAGGAGGAAAAACAAATGTCGGCTCCCACACCAAACACCTTCCTGAGAAGCACAAGCAGGGTAAGGACTCCAGGTTCCTGAAGAGATATGAGCCAGACACCCACTTCTTAGCCACATTAGGAGATCAATTTAGGAAAGAGAAATAATATAGCAAAAAGAATAAAAGAGCAAAGTGCACAACAAAAGGTATGTGGGCTGCAGTGCCTTCACGTGAGCTGCAATGCACTGTGTACTGGGCAACAGCTGAGTCCCTACAAACTCACTTCAGCACTGGAGTCACCAGGGAGCAGAGAGGACTCATCACACAAAATCCATCTCATCCATCACCTGCCTTCAGAAAGAAACCGACCTGTATTAATAGAGGCATCTCAAAACAAAACAGAGCACTTCAGTGGATTTGGGTTTATTGACACCAGCTGATTCCCTACGGCGTCGCTATGGTAACTGGAAAAAATTCACCCCGCTCCTGGTATTTCATGTTAAATGACTGCAGTTCATGATGAGTTGGGGTAGAGGTTACGCTTGCTGCAAAGAAGTCTTTGGGAGAGGCCTGACACCATGGTGAAATCACTATTTTCTTGAATAACAAAAGCAGGAGGTCATTAAAGAACCACCTTCTTTGCACCTATCCCCAGCCCATCCCTCAAAATTATTTTCTCAAGCACAGACTGTGTCACTAGAAAAGAAAAATTATAGTTGTCAGTGAGAATGGGTTTGGAAATGCACTAGTTTTTGGGCCAGCCTTATCTCTGTGCCACGGACAAAGAAAAAGAAGGGCAAGGACTTGGAGATGAGCAATACGCCCTCCTCACGCAGGTGCCTCCAAGCCACATAAAACATATCCCACTAACCTGTGTTGCTGCTCTGGCATATTGGACCCTCCAAGGATGCTGCGCACATGTAGGCATGGCCAAAGATGCCATTCTGGAGAAAAAGTGAAAATAAATACATAAATAACAGGTGTAAAAGCATCCATGTGCAGCTTAGCCTGCTGAGGAGAATTGCAAATTGCCTGGAGGCACTTGCAGCAATTGCAGGCTTTCTGCTGTCATCTCCTAGCACTGTTCAAGGTTCCCATGTGCCCTCAAGGGTTCAGATGGAGATGAGGGGGAGCGCAGCTCTGTTTCAGGCTTCCCACAAAAGGTAGAGCTTGAAGGGGAGAGAGGAGCTCATCCCATCTGAGCGCTGTAGAAAGAGATGTGCCGTGCTCCTGATGCCCCAAATGCAGAGGCAGGTATCACCCCGAAACCCTGCCTGCTGCTTCTCAATCTTTTCCAGTCAAGAGACATTTTACAGATGCAAATCTCTGCAGAGCATAAAATTTAGCAGTAATCACTGTCATTTTCTCAATTCTCTCTCATGTACTCCTTCACTCCTTCCCTTCTTATTTTGCAGGCCAAATTTGATATGTTTTCTGTTACAGTAAGCACTTTCTCCTTGTTCACCCACATCTCTTATGACTTCTACTCTGTGTGGTTTGAAACATGGGCAGAAGATTTCCCTCTTCTAACAGTGTTCCTTCCTGACAGATGAACTCAAGATGCCGCATTGCATCGATGACTATTTTTTTCTTTCTCTAAACATTAATTTCAAGAAAATTTAAGTGCTATAAATGCTGTTCCTGCCCCTCTAGTGCGATCAGGAGGCTCAGAGAGATCTGAGTAGCACAGGGAGGACAGCTGAAGCTATCACTCAGCATACTTCAAACCTGGTTTTATCTGCCTTTACAGGGCTCTAAATACCTGAAGAAAACTCATACAACCTTACAGAGATGAACAACTGGGATATTGCAGTCATGCAACTGGGGTCATGTCATTTTTGCAGGGGAAGCTCCTCAGAAGTCAATCCAAGCAGTTACCTAAAGCCAGATAAATGTCTGCAGTTCAGGATGCACTTTGTACCTTCATGGTCCAGATGCTAAATGATTCACCCTCCCTTGAGGCCACTTTTTCTGCAGCCACTTAGGTCTCCTGATGAGAAATCCCATTTTCAGCCTGCTTTGTACCTGGACACCCAGGTATTTTAACCACTGTGCACATAAATGCCCGTCTCTTAAGCCCCAAATATTCTGCTTTAACAATATACATCAAGTGCACCGCCAAGGTTTTTGGAGATGTAAGCTATAATTTATTGCTTCATCTGAGACAGGACCTATGGAATCATTTTGCTGAATTAGCAAGACAACAGCACTTTATAGAAGAGCAACCTTTAAATTGCGTGACAAAAAATAAAATCTACCATACGACTCCATAAAAATTCAGGCTTTGCTTCTGTCACCCTAGGTGAGAGCCACTTGGGACAAGCACAAATGTTTGAAGGTGAAACATTGAAATTGCAGATTTCAAATTATAAGTATTAGTCTTTATTTTCCTTTTTAGTAAAGAAATCAGTCAAAATACCTATTTTCATTAGTGATGCTGAATCAAGTCTTTCTGCATCATCAAGCCAATACCTAAAGCTGCTGCTGTGCATCATCACCCAAGGCATCTGCAGACCTTTTATGAGCTTGGCTGCTTATTCCAATATAAAGCCCTGGATCTGGACCATAGGCAAAGCAATGACTGTTAGCAGTCATCTGTAAAATGCACTTTGAAGAGACCTAGAGTTCAGCCTGAAATGTTTGGCAGGAACAATATTCAGGAGACTGGTAGCCATTAGTTCCAGATGATCTGCTCTTTTTGACATAGAAGAGGTTCATTTCAAACTGTTTTAATTCCAGGGGTCTCCTCGTCACCAGAATGAAAAGCCTGAGGTGACAGCTGTGGAGTTTATGACTACAGTTTTTATGGTGTCACGGCCATTCCAGCATCACAGCAGTGTTAATACTTGATGTTTCATTGAAGGCTTACTGTGGAGAACACTTCTGGGCTGGAACTACCTGATATCTAATTTTTTTTTCCATATATTGATGCTTTGCATTCACAAATTGGAAAACAGTACTTTAACCCCTCGGAGGATGACCAAAGATCTGGTGTACAAGACTGGGGATTTTCAACTGGTAGGGAGAAGATAAAGAACATGATCCAAAGTTTTGACTAAGACCTAATGCAACCTGCATGAAAATTAAGCAGCTACTTGCTAAAATTACCCAGTTATTTATACTTTGAATACAATACTTAGAGCATTGTAATACATGTCACACACACTGAAAGGGCAATTGCTAATTTGCCATCCACTGGCTTCGGATAATGCAACCAGAACAGTTACATTACCCAACTTCAAGCTGTTCTCTAAATTCTCTCTTTTATTATTTTATTTAGAAGTTTCTGTCACCAACTCCAAGCAACTAAGTCAGGGCCTCCGCCTATAGACTCTGTTTTGCACCATTACGTTACTGCCTAGTCAGAAAGTGTAATTGGGTTAAATCAAAGGTGTGTTTTATAGCAACATAACAAGTGCAATGAGCTTAAACAGTGCCCTAGTAATTAATCAGATGCAAAACCACATACCATCATTTTAGTCCTATTTTCTGTAAATTTGCCAAAAATGTACATTTATAATTGTGCAAATGCCATCATGTTGGACCCAAATTTTGCTAACAAACAGCACAGCTGATTATAATGTAACTAAAATATTCAAGGAGAAACATTATGAACAGCAGGAAATGCTTAAGATATCTTAAGATATTAAAATAGCAAGAAATTTTAAGATAACCATACTGGAAAAAAAGGGGGGAATTTACTTGGAAGCGGGACTTGGAAAATACATTGCATTGCTTTTTTTAAAACCTATCCTGGGTGCAATCTCTTATTTAGAGACGCTTAATAGAGAGACCACTCATTTTCTAGCACAACTCAGTGCACTCCTTTGAAGAGCTCAAAGGTAAACAAATCCTAAAGAAATTTTGCTTAACTTGACAGAATAGTTTCAAGTCTAAGAAAAGAGCAAGCAGTACCCAAAATAACTAGGGGTACTGAAAGACAGTGCAAATCTCAACCCAAGACAGTTCTGTGAGTGTCCAAAACATTGATAAGTAGACAACATCAGGCAATGATATTCACATTATCTGACAGCAAAGAAAAGATAAACTCTATCCTTATTTATTTTCTAAAAGTCCCAATGTTATTAACCTTGTTGAAGCTATGAATGTTCAAGATCTGTTTCAAATAAAGGCATATGGGAGACAATTTTTCCTTCTGCTCAGCGCTGCCCCATCTGAGATGTTCCCAGAGGATGCGATGACTTCTCCTGCTTGACCAGTCCAAGGAGACCAGCAATTGGAGTCTAGGCAATGCCAGGGCACAACATTCAAGGTCTCCTTTTTCCCTCTCTCTAAAGACTCTTCCAGCCACAAGTTGAGCCCCAAACCAAGAAAAAAAAAAACAGCACTGAAATGAATTCAAGGGACTTGGACGGGGCGTCGCGCACTACAGCTCCGAAACGTGGCGGTGAAAGGGAAGGAATGCTGTAACCTTGAGGAGGAAATTTCCGCTGTATGCCCGACATCACAGCTCCCGGCGTGATGGTGATATAGCAAAGGGGCAAAAATCCAATTCTTTCTAGAAAAGAAACGTGTCGTTCATTAAATCTTTCTCTTTTTTCCCTTTAATGGATGTGGATGAGAAAACATCCAGAAACCAGCCATAAGGTCAGGGAGAGGAGGACGTGCAGGACATGGGCTGGAAACCAGTCACTGGCCCCAGAGAGGGATTCAGGACCCTCAGGGACCAGCCAGGCCTGGGGACCCTCCAGCTCTTCCCAAGCTCCCAATTTGGAGGTTTCTCCAGGTGGGAGTCCAGATGGACAACCTAGGGCCACATTGCAGAGGGCTCTGCTGTGCTGGGAGGGAGGGCCCTGGACCCTCAAAACAGGGCACAAATCACAGATATTTGTGATAAAGAGGGTGGTTTTTCTTCAAAACCTGCCTGGATGCCACCCTGTACCATGTGCTGTAGGTGTTCCTGCTGGAGCAGGGGGCTTGGACTCTCTAGATCTCTAGAAGTCCCTTCCAACCCTTAAGGATTCTGTGATTCTGTGAATCCACTAGAAACATAAAGGCCCTTTAGGAATTGAGTTCAGAGCATTACAGAAAGCAGCGCAGTATCTTCATATATTAAAGATAGTAAGTTAGCACTGAATTATTTAAAAATTTAGTTAGGTTCCTTTGCTTCATCAACAAATGTTATTAAATTTTTAATGAGTAAAAATGGTGCAATAAAACTAATGAAGTTGGTTTTACTAGGAAAATGCGATAAAGAACAGTACCTTTTATTTTAAAGGAAATACATACATTTAGTACAGTGTGGTTTATACTGCAATAAAAGGAAGATTATTGGTTTTCATAGTTTTGGCATAAGCCCTCAAGCTTGCAGTGGAGTCTGCAAGAACAACAACAACAACATCCTTCAGCAGTCATTGTGTTAACACTTGCTCACACCAGCCAGTTTCCCCTGGAAGCCCTAGGTGTCCGTGAAAGACAAAGTGCGGGGGAAAAAGTAAAGCACTTGGTGTATGTGTTGATGGGGTCCATGTGCTTACCTAGTGCTGTCTTTCAGAGATGCTGGGACAGGAGAGACACCAAAAAGAATGGCCAAACTTATAGCAAACCAACGCACAGGACAATAAGCTATGTTTTAGATATGCATGACATCTTCCTCTTGCTCTCTAATTTAAGTCAGTCTTGGAACCACAGTCTTGGAACCACATTTATTACACAGTCTGTAATAAACAGCAACAAAGACATACAACTCTGGGGCTCAACATCCAAATGCATCATTGCCTCACATATCCTTTTGGCATCCTCTTTCTTATTATTGCACCATTCTTACACTACACCTATCCTCTATGTACTATTGACCTGAGGTGGTCACTTGCTTTTCTTAAAAGGATCATGTGAAATAATGGCAGTAAGCATTCCTGAAGCATTAGTGTGGACCAAGGCCACATTTTTGCACCAAAACCTTGAAAACACACATTCATCTTGTTGCTCTGGGATCACTGAGACAGCTAGGATCACCGTTTGGCCCAAAGTTTCACTTCTGGACTTGGGAGAATAACTTCTCTTGCACAGATGTTACACCAAATTTGGTTGCACTGTGGCTGGTTTAAGCAGTTGGTTAAAAGTTGCTACCTTTTGCCTTACGCACATGGTATGAAACAGAAAAACTCACAAGGAAATTATTTCCTCTCGGGATGGTCTTTGCCTATCTTAAGTATAAACTAAATGCTCACCTTTAGTGGCAAATACTCTTACCTTTATTTTTTTACATAAAATAAAATATTGATAGGCTTCATCTTCCAATCAATACTAATGTCTCCATCTCATTATTCCCCCATTCAGATGGATTACACCAATTAGCTCTTTGGAAGCTCCCTTTCGCTTTCCAGCTCTCCTTAGCAACCTACAGACAGATCTCTCTCTACCATGACTGGAGCTTGGCAGTTTTGGTCACATTAATACAAAGCCATCATCGACACACTGGCGCAGTAAACACACATATCTACATCTAGATCCATATATACATACGTATATTATCTCTATATACACAGTTCCTCTAGAGAGGGGAATTTTATAAAAACATGTAGACTAAGCTCTTACCTTGCTGTAAATTCAGAACTGGTAGACGTAACRAGCAGTTCCATATATTCAATATATGTAAGGATCCTTTGCAAACTTTCTCTCACTTGCAATTACAAGAATGCAGCCATCACAGGTTCACATGGGTATTTGAAAGCTGCAAAGGCCCTTGATAGGGTCAGAAGCACCACTGGCTGCCGCACTCTACAGAGCCCTGCATATCTCTGCTTTTCTCCTTCCTCCACACACCACCACCCCTCCCCACACTAGGATTTGCAACTGTTTTTTTCCTCCTTTTGCTGCTACTGGCCCTTCCTTTCTGCCTCCTTGAGAACAAGAGAGCTCCAAGTCATGCGAAGTCAGTAAGTTTGGCCCTGGGACCAACCTAAATGAAACCTGAAAGTGCACAAAAAGGAGCTGAAAACCCTCAGCACTTAGCACTTTGACAATAACTTTTTTTGTGCCTAACAACATTATTAACATATGCAAGGCCATTTTACAGTCCCTCTGTCACAGACCTGGTCTTCTACTTGCTGCACAACATATAGCTCCTCGTCAATCCAGTAAGATGCTCACCCATCCATCCAGCTTTCTTCCCAATTCAAGCAGACATGGAACAGTTAATCCTATTAATTCTGTTAATAGTTAATTGTGTGAATTCTGTTAATTCTGTTTTACCATCTTACATGACAACCAGTGATGTTCAACAGACAGGGCCACATTCAGCATTTTCAGCCTCCCATAATCAGTTATGATGATATTAAATAGGGCATAACCAATACCCCACAATGAAAAAAAAAAAACCCTGACTCACAGGAAAGGTGAAATGTTTTAATTAATTCAAATAACCAAAGTCAAAGCCTAATCTGTATTTTTAAAATTAATATCATATGCGATTAAATCAAGTCACTGTCTCATATATTATGTTAGATAATTGCTTTCTGAAACAAAGAGAAGTGCCATTTGAAATCATATCTAATTAGAGCATAAGCAGTGCTTGCTCAGATGGACTTCTGCAGTCAGAGTTTGTATCACATCGAGAAAGTTTCTCCCCTCTGTAAAGTGTGATTTTTGATGGCAAATCTTGGAAGCTTGTATGTAGAGGAAAGAAAAAAATCAAACAAGCAATAAAAAAACCCACCCTAAACACTCAATGAATGGAAAATAAAACCTGAGAGCAATATTAACTTTCATAAAGAGAAAAAAAAAAAGAAGATGCCTTGGCTAGACTCATAATCCTTCCCATGATCAGTCACACTGAAGCTGGGAGGCAGTGATTCCTCCTGGGAATTCCTTCCCATTCCTCCTGGGGAGAAATGATTCAGAAAAACTTCCCCATTTCTTCGGTGCCCAAGGTCAACAATATTAATGTAAGAGGTTTTGTTTTGTTTTGTTTTTCTTCTTTTGGAACTTAACTTGGAGCCAGCACGTGTGAGCACTGCATCCTAGCCTTTTCTCCTGTTCTATGAGTAGCATAAAAAGAAAAAAAAATTAAAAAGCACTATTAATAGTGGGTTTTTTATGTCATTTACAACAGTAAAACATCTAACAACTACTGTTGATAGCACTGCCACCACAACCCTCTTCCAGAATACTTTATCTCAGCTGCAAATATTTTGAGGAAAAGAAAAAGGACAGGTGGAGAGTAAAGGGAAGAGATGCTCACGCTGTGTTCACATCATCTCAGCTCCCCTCTCTATAAATGGTAGTATGAGATACTTAAGATTTTGTGCAGCAAACAAATCACCTTAATTGAATGCAGTTTTCCTTTGAAAACAGGCCATGGAGCTTAAGGCTGAAGTCTTCCAGAGAAAATGGCCCTATGATTTATACCAGTGCTGTAAGAACTAGAAGCAATTTGCAAGGTTGCACATGAATAATACAGGGCGAGAACAGTACAGGATGAGACCATTGAAAGAAAGTAAATGAAGTTCCTTAAAAACTGGTACGTATAGAGGAAACTACTTTAGTGTGAATTATTTACCAGGACTGCTGATACTGCAGAACCACCTCAGATCAGCAAGTGTTTCAAGTTCTAGGACAGCAGTGGTACCATCAATTCCAGAAAAGCCCCTCAAATGCATTAAGGTCTATGAATATGCAAGAGAACATGCCAAAGCAAGGAGCAGTATGTAAACTCTGCAACAACCAGTGTTAAGTTCATGGACTTAAAGCTCTGAGGCAGGACCTAATCCAGACCAGGGAACAGAAGCTGCCTTATGTGAACCTACCTGAGAAACTATTCATCAGCAACACTGATTGGGGCAGTTTCTGGTAGTCCGAATAAAAGACTCTCAGTTTACCAGAGTTTTTGTATTATTGTGTTGTAACATGTTTCTATGTCACAATACATGCACCTTTTCTACTCAGCCAAGTAGATTTGCTTAGGAAAAAAAAAAGTATCAGATACAATGACAGCAATTATGAGTATGAGCATTAAAGCCAAATTAAATTTGTGGACCAGGTAGGCCTGTGTGCTGTAATCACCTATGAAGCCTTTCATGTCTGTGTGTTTGGCTGGAATTCAGATAGGTTTATTAGTGAGGGAGAGTCATGATGATCTGCCTGATTTTTGAGAGTTGTGCTAAGGAAGAAAGGGAGCTAGTGGCKCATGCAAGCTCCCAACACACGGTTGTCTATTGAATACAATGTGTCCTAAACACGAAAGTAAAGAGATACAAACCAATTATCCACGAGAGATGAATGTTTCTCAAGAGCACAAGCAAAGCCCAGCATGTGGCCACATAGTCCTCAGCATAGCTGAGAGTCCCCATGCTCAAGAGCTTAACTTGCATCCAGGAGGTGCCACTCACTCACAGCTTGGGTGAAGAACCTGCTCCTGGAGCAGATCCACCTGAAGACACCTCGCTACACAGAAAAACAGATGTGTTCCAAGTGAATCTTCTCCTGAAAAACACTGCCATTGGTGAGGAGCACATTTGTGGGGACATTGAACTCAACTGCTGTTGACTCTACCATGTGTGTGTAGGAAGGAAGCTTGGCAAAGCTAAGCTGAGGAGCCTACAGGCAGAGCAGGATCAGATGCTAGAGGAAACTTTCCTGAGGGACACAAAAGTCAACTAAGGCATTGTATTTTCCACACCGTTTTCCTGGTCTGATAGACATGCATTGCACGCATTGATCAACTTGCGGCCTTCTCCCTGCAAACACAGGGAGCTGCTTTGAGGGAGTTTGACACTACTACTACAAAAGGATTCACCTTAAACATTTTCCCCAAAACTAAGAAAAACAAAATAAAAATAAAACCACACATAGATACTCCAGACTACCTGCAAACATTGCAGCTGAAACACTTTAGTGACATTCTTTCTACCCTAGTCTAGTTCTCTTGGTTCAAATTTGCATCTAGATGTGACCACTCATTCCCTTCAGATCAGTTATAAAGGACAGTCTCATGCAGCTTTTTCTTGTTTCTTCCATGGCTAAACAGGACACTCCTGGGAAAGCCCTAAATTCACTACCAAGCCAGCTTTTATTAGCTAGAACAACAGCCCTGATTCATCATTGTTTTATTGTCTTTTTACATCTATTCCACTAGCAGTGCCATGCCAGCCTGCAGCTGAGGTGACTCAGATGCAGAAATTTATACCAACATGTTAACATGACCTACCTCATCCTCCTGCTTGCCCTGTCCTCCCTCTGCCTGATGCACAGCAGTGTGGTTGCAGTGTGTCCATGTGGGCCATCTGCAACTCCCCCATATAGCCTTTAAAAAACAGAATTTATTAGGAAAACATTAAAAATATCCTTTTTCTTCTTATTGATGGGAAGAAAGGAGACAGGAAGGAGGTGAGCTCTGCATAGCCCCTTGTATATTGCTGTTGCAGGGAAAGGTGCCATATGGACATCTGTGGGGAAGCAAGCAAGCCTGGGAGTTTCTCTACTCCCAACAAACACAGGAACAATAAATTGTGCAGAGCTAGGTTTTTCTCTCTGTCATCATGTGTAGACTTTTAAGGAGCGCTGGCAACGACTGATCAGGCTCTTGCCTGAAGAGGGAACTCCCTGCAAGCAGCACAGGGGACTTGAGGGGAAGGACCTGCTCATTTTGAAAGTTTAGAGCCATTACACAGCAACGTTATGTGCTTCCTGCAATGCCTTTTCATGCTCGTGGACCAAAGAGCTTTGCCTGCTTGAATTCACTTCCAGTAAGCAAAGCCAAGCACTGTGACAAAGCAAAAACCAGAGCAAAGCTGCAATTTAGCGCATGCAAGGCAGCATTTGCTCTTATAAAGTCACGATATCAATCTAAAGTTATAAGGTAATTCAGGCCACAACGCTCGTAAAAGTCACCCAAAGACACATCAAAATCCTTGCAGACTATACTTGCAACCAGCAGTTACAAATGTTTATCACACTATATCCTAACGGCCCAGGAGAAACATGAGCCAGGATTGTAAAACACGCTTAACCTCATGCTACTGTTTAAATCTGGATGGAGTAAAGCTAAGTCAGAGGTTTTGCTTTGGATTAAAAAAGCAGCTTTTTAAGTACCAAAGATTTTCATGGAAGAGCTCAAAAAGCCACCTTTACAGCTACCCATTCCTCATCTGGTAACTAACCTTTCCAAAACACTCCTGTCAGGGGGTGGTAGGGTGGGGAATGGTTCAAAAAACACCCCTAATTTTATTGATGCATGACCTTTATTCTAATGAAAACCTGATTCCTCATCTAAATTTGAGAACCCCAAAGAAGTAGCTTTATTTCTAAAATCCATGAGCAACTAGMAGCTTCTGCCATTGTTTATCTGACCCAAGAGCATGATGATAAAAATACAAAAACAAACAAAAACAAATAGAAAACAAGCAGTCCTGGCTCACTTAAGCTGAAGGACTT
>PTEX01000251.1:560133-624026 GCA_003342815.1 Eudromia elegans
GATTCACAGGTAAAACACACTGATCAACATCACCCTACTAACACCTGCAAAGCAATTAGGTCCTAATGTGTACTTAACATTTATCTATTTCATACATCATTTTTATTGTAGTTATTAGTGCCACCCCTGACTGCCTTAAGCATCCTTTCCCACCACTGCCCATGGTAGAGAGTGGATAAATGCACAAGTTGCAATGAGGTTTCATCTAGGCAATAGGAACGGTTCTCTTGAATGTCTGGCATAACTCTGAAAACAGTACCATGAGTGTATATGTTTGCTTTCCAAATGCACTGGAAATCACTTTGTACTAGCAGCTTGACTTACTTCCTGGATGGTTCATACAAACTCTTGTCTTTACCATAATAAAAATCCAAGCAGGCACAGTGTCAAAATCCCTCTAGAAAGCTGATGTGTTGCCCAAACACTTAGGTGACGGAGTTTGTTCCGCCGCAGCGGCTGGATGCCGGTCGCCGCTGCAGCTCGCAGCCAGTCCGTCAACACCGGCCCTCCTCCGRATAGCCTGGAGGAGGCTCGTGGGGCGTCACGCAGCATGAGTCTGGCCAAGGCGCCGCTCCAAGGAGGCTTCAGGTGGGAGCAGGGGACGCCCACTTACAACCTCRCATTACATGCACATGCCACTCACTGGCCGCACACACGCACCACACACAGAAGAAACACACRCAGGAGTCAACAGCAGGACRTCCRTKTATTGAGGGGKCTGAGTGGAATATATAGGAGGAGCTGAGCCATTCTGAGCCTCCCRCTCGGTGGTGCCACAAYCACCCTGGYACCACTAATTGGYGGSTGGYGCCCYGKCCAGCTACAAYTGGGTGCCTCAGGATTCTTCCCGTCATTGGCTAATCCCCACAGCGGGAGGTYCTGTGGCCTTGATCAGCCAGAGGCTCCCGGGCTGCCCGGCAACGCCGGTCAGGCCCAGAAGCACTCAGCCCCCACCTGGCCAAGGTCATCGGGAGATCAGATGGCCAGCTCACCCATACATTCCTATAGCTTCCCATAACTATTTTTTACACTATTTACAAATACATACAAATGGAGGCTGCCTGACCTGATCCTCTCCTGTGCACAAAATCAAGAGGCAGGACTGCRTCCTGCAACACTTAGGCAAAAGCTSAAAAAGCTGGTCAAGAAGCACCAAAGTTTCTTATTGTCAGGAGAAAAACAGCTCCACCAGAGTCAGGAGGAGCACAAGTTTAATTTCCCATTGCASTGAAGATCCCACAACTCTTGAAATGCTGGGAATAGCCAGCAGTGCCCACCCTAACATTACCGTATTTGCCAGATGAATCAGATGTCCCTTTGAAGTGTGCTGGAGAAATGCCTTTTTCTTTCTTCATAAGCACAAAAGACTTGGAGAGAGATGGATAAAAAGTTCTCACTGGGCAATCCTAGAACAAGTAAACAGGACAAAAATAAGAAAAAAATATAGATCTATCAGCAACTTCTTGCAGACCACTTAACAGACAAGCAATATGTCTTAGAGCTTCAAGCTTGGACMCATGGCAAGAGCTACCACAGGAAGGTAAGAAAGCAGCAGGTCCATGTGCCAGATGGGATCTAATCTARATGGGATCTAGAGGGGTATATAAAGTGTATATAAACACCTTAAGAGATGAAGTGAGAAGGATGGGGCTGGCCTCTTTTCAGTGGTGGCCAGCAATAGGACTAGAGGAAACAGCCACAAACTGAAACATCAAAAGTTCCACAGGAACTTAAGGAAAATTTCTTAACAGTGAGGGTTAYARAGCACTGGAACAGGTTGCTGARAGAGGTTGTGGAGTCTCCTTCTCAGGAGATCTTCTAAACCCGCTTGGATGCCACTATGTGCCATATGCTGTAGGTGACACTGCAYGTGCAGGGGGGGTTTTACTAAATGACCTCTGGAAGTCCCTTCCAACTTTAAGCATTCTATGTTTCTATGATTCTATGGACAGTGCCTGCAGGACCTGGGTATCAAACCACTGCTGAAAAGCCAGCCAGCAAAAATACCAARTCACCCTGAGAGGGGTATCTGCCACCCATCCAAGTTTTAAACTGGGAGAAGGGAGTTGTATCTTGCGTTGAGAGATGATGGATGAATAACCATTGCTGGCAATCGTCTACAATAAAGCAGGCTTCCCAGGTGAGCAGCGTTGAAGAATCAGCCACTATTTCTACAAGAGTAAACTGAAAAAGAACTTGAGTTTTTCTTTGCCTTTTTTAAACTGTCAAAACAATAGCGGTACTTGCTTTCAGTAGGCCCAAGGGAGCAGCCTTGTGCTGGGAAAAATGACACCTTGGTAACAGAGACTCCACTGAAGTGCCTTTAACATAGTTASCGAAGCTATTTAAAAGAAACCTTAATACGAGTTTGAGATGATGAAAAAAAAATCTACAGAAAAAACAAAATCCTGAAGAAAGGTATTTCCCCCCCCAAGGAAACAGAAAAACCCGAAAGCTCTGTATGCAAGGCCCATATCTTCCTTGACAAAGATATTTAGAGCAATCGATTCTAATTTCTTTCTAAGGGCCATACTTTAGCAGGGGAGCAGAAAGCCACCAATTCAGTTTTCTTCTTTGTATTATAGCGTTATATATCCCATCCCCGATGCACTTATTTATTGTGTTTTGAAGAGAGGGCAGAAGATGGAGCAGATGCTGATGGATCCAGAGACAAATTTATCCCGAGGGTGAAGCCAGAGAAAGCATCAAGTGGCAGCATCTTCTGGSAGTTAATCCATAAGCTCTGGTGTGCAGGAAACAGCACCAAGGTCGTACACATACACACCCTCAATCCTCTGTCTTTCCAACAGCGCTCTGGAAAAAATTGTATTCTGGAGGTTGGTGAGGCCCCACTGGGCTAGCAAACAGCCTCCAGTGACCTGAAACCTTCCACAACAGCAAAGGAGTATTTAGACAAAATGAATGTTTTGTCTGAGTTTAATTGCAAAATTTCCTTTAATTCATTGGTCCTTACCCCTCCTTTCCTAGAAATGAGTCAAAAAACTAACAGAAAACCCAACCCAATGCAACAAATCTCAGGGCCTTTTCAAGCCACTTCAAAGGAAGGTGGATCTACCACTGCTCAAGACAACTTGAAATCCAKGAACTATAGAAGGCCTTGGTCCCATATGTTTTACAAACTATTGTCTAACCAGCACCTAGCTCAAAGCTCTATCTCATTTTTTTTTCTCTTCTCCCTTGACATTTTTACCTTGTGGTYCTTGTTCTCGTCCTCCAACCTTCTACTCCAGACAATGAGAATTCATTAAGTTACCTAAARTTTTGATTCCACACATCTCTGTGAGCTTCACAGGCCAAAAGAACCAGGAAAGGAAGCAGAAGTGCAGCATATGAGGCTGAGAGGAACAAAAAGCACCTTCCATTCCACCTCCAGAACTAGGAAATATGTTGTCAGGAAGAAAAGTTGCATTTATGGCAACACATGGCAGAGATGGCATTTATTGTAGAGTGGCAACATCTCTGCTTACCTTCTTACTACTTCAGGATGATTTGCTTTAACTATGCTGTGCCACTGATTTACCTGCCACTGATTTAGAAAAGCAGTAGCTATGAAGTCAAGAAGGTGCCTTCAGCTACCAGAACAGTGAACAGTCCTTGCAGCATCAATAGGAACCGTCAGCTCAGAGCAGTTTTTGCAYTATTGCCTCCATGTGAGGGCTGACTTTAGCACCTACTTCCATGGCGTGCTTTTCCTCGAAGAATGGAGCCTCAAATAAACCGGCCACCAAAAGAAGAATAAAAACCAAAATAGACACCCCAAAAGACAAAGAAAAAATATCTCCACACCTGCAAAGGACTAAAAAAAGCTTAAAAAAAAATCTCTAAAAATCTCTACAACTTTAAAATTCATGAAGTGAAACTGGTTCTTCCTCAGCACTTTTTTATCATAGTCTCTTAAGGAATTCCTTGCCTCAGGTGTTTTTACAGGCCTATAAGACTACTATCTTTCAAAAGATTTCTCCAAATAGTTATTTGCCAATAAATGTCAGATGATGGTACTGTCAGCACCACCATTTAAGATGTACCTTCATCGTGGTCATTTAGCAAGAACTCTTCATTCCTTCAATGCAGTCTTTCCTACTGCTCATCTCTGCAGTTGGTTTGCAGCATTATCAGACCTTTCAGAGTTGATGGGTAGTATTTCCTATGTGCATCTCCTTGGGTTTGGCACCTGAACCTTCTTACTGATGATTAACTTTATCTGTGATCTTCATTTAAAATTGGCTTAAAAATTCTCCCTTTTTATACACATTTTGTTTTATCTTTAAAGCATTTACACAGCAGGACTGAAAAACTGCCAATATCTGCATGGATATACATCTGCTCATTCCATGTACATGTGCATCTATCTATAGATAAACAGATGACTCTGTAGATAGATACACTCATAAATACAAAACGCACTTCCATTTCTACAAGGCATCAAGCACAGTCACAGTCTTGACAGCTTGCTAGTCACCCTGCATCCAAATCTCAATATCCAGAGAAATCTCCTTATTGCACAGGGAAATGCATCAAGGGAAATGCATCTAAAGCCAACTGCAAATCCTGCAAATCTTGCAAATTTCAGCACAAATATGTCTCTGCCTTTTGAAGAGCCCAAGGTCTTGTCTGGATGCTCATCTGTAAAATATTTAATGTGTGTTTATAGGATGGACAAGTACTGGATTTCCTCTGAGCTAATTAAAAAAAAAAAAAAGACATAAATATTGTGCTAATGCATGGAATGCAACACCAAAGCACCCTCTAGCATATTGCCATCCTCAAACCACTCTGCAGCGATTGTGCAAACCTTTAGCCCACCATGGGATGCAAGCATGTACCTTCCATATGGAAAGATGTGCCAACATTCCCAAATCTGGCAAAGGGAAGGAGCTGAAGACTCCCATTACTGGGCTACAGGACAGAGAGCTGCTTTCTGGCCCATGTTGTTACATACTCAAGGTATGATTGAGGTGACTGCTTTCTAATCGGGGACTTACCACAACCTTTAATTTCAGGGCATACTCAACCCCCTCCTGTGGTTCATTCCAAGTGCAATTTTATGCACTTCTTGCTTCCTTTGCAATCCAATTCAGACAAGAGGAAAGAAATATAGTTACAGTAGGAGTTTGCTGCATGCTGTAGAGGAAACTGAAGCATTTAATAAGCAGGTGTTTTGACCAGAAAAGTTCCTCAAGAAAAAAACAAAAGCCCTTCTCTGCACTCAAATCAAAGTTGCACACTTCTCACATCATGAGCTTAGCTGAACTTGAAAACAGCTCCTCCAATGAAATTGCTACAATTAGCACCATTAATGCTGACCCATTTGCCCCCAAAGTTTTTTCATGCCTGTCCTGAAGCCAGTATGATCTCTAGTAAGTAGAGCCTCACTTAAGCTCCAGGCTTGGCACCTCTTCCACACTGCTGCTTCAAGGCTTAATTGTTGACAACACATACAAAAAAAGCCCCCATTCCTTCCATGGACTTATGGCCAGCTCTTGACCTTCAAGCTGGCTAACCAACMACATCCAGCTTAGGGCTTCCTGGAAGAGGATGCTAACAAACACTTCCCAAAGCCAGTTTGCTGAGCCTGTCTCCAGACAGATAACATTGCCCGCCAGCGACTGTGAGTCTTGGCTCAACTCCCATAACTTCAAGCCAGACAGACTTATTTGACTCGAAGATGGGTGGAGAAAGTCTATTTACTATCCTGAACCTAATGTGTATATGGGAAATGCTTGCTTTTCCCTCCAACACTGAAAAGGGGAAAGCTACAGAGACAGGATTTTCAGCAGCACCTTCGTGGTCACAGCATGTTGATTTTTGGCCATTGCCATTAGATTTTTCTTTTCCTCTCCCATTCGCTGCATACTTTTCCCTACAGCATGAATTAACTCCAGGCCCAGCAATGTGCTTCATCCAAAGCTCATGCAAGTCACTGTCAAAACTGTTCCCTTTAATGAGGTGCACATGAGACTGCAGAAGAGACACAGTTGGTCCCAGGCTGTAGCAGTCATTACTAACATGAAAGGCACTACTGCTGTGTGAAGGTCCTGCAGCTCTTCCCTCTTTCTCCACTGCTGACGTCCTGCCTCATTCACTTCTTGCAGGGAGGTTTTCAACGGTACAAAGAAATTTTAAAGGACACAAGAAAAGCCTCATAATAATAATAAAATTATATACTCTTTATCTGCAATTTTCACCCTTTCGCTTCTCTCCTCCAAGATTCCTTTCCCATCTTTAAATTTACAGAGGAGTTTCCTTTAATAATATGCAAATTTGATGCCTTGAACTTTTTCCAATTTATATCCTAAAGGCTCTCCAAAATGAGAACTACTTCCTACTACTGTCAGAATGGATCAGTCTCCCAGCTGTCCAGTATCCTCTAGCATAAGCTCCTCTTGCCTAAATCCTAGAGCATAAGTGTTTCCAATAAAAAAGGAAGCCCCTTCACCACCCAGCAGAGTGTGAAAAGGCAGAGAAGACAGACCCTGTATCTGCTTTGTTGATTTGGGCCTCTTTGCTCATGCAGCTGCATTACAAGAACTAGCTTGTTCTGGATCACTACCTTTAGCTAAACGCTGTGGCCTTTGAGTTCTTACAAATGGTTTTTGCTCTACGGTCTCTGAAGTAACTAGGAAGGTTCTATCTCCATGTGAGGAAGAACTTTCCTGTGAGAGTGCCAGAGCCCTGGAACAGGCTGCCCAGAGAGGTTTAGGAGTCTCCTTCTCTGGAGATCTTCCAGACTCGCCGGGATGCCACCCTGTGCCACGTGCTCTAGGTGACCCTTCGTGTATAGGGGGTTGGCCTAGATGATCTCTAGRGGGCTCATCCAACCTCAACCATATTATGATTCTGTGAACTTAAAGCAACCAACCACAAACCACAGGCAAGGAATTTACCCACAATAACCTCTAGCTAATAGAATTGCTCTTCCATTAGCTGCAGAACCCCATTCAAACTGCCCAGCACTGGCTTAAGATGTAACGATCGACACTAATCTTCAGTAAGTGCTGCTCAATTCTATACAGCTGTCTGCTATACCTAAAAGCTGGTGGTGGATGTGTTATTGATACCCATGCACACTACTTCATCATTAGATTAGTCTGAGCTGAACATACATGCTTATTACAGATGCCATTAGTACAAAAAGAAGGAACTGAATAGTTCCCAAGCAGTTTAAAAGCTCAGTCATGCTGCATAAATTTAACAACTAGGTACACAGATACTGTATATTTTCTCCTATAAAGAAGATTCTAGAGTAGGCAAAGATACAAATAGGAGAAAATAGTGCATGAAAAACGACAGAAAACTGACAAACACAACTGAATTGAGATGTAAAATAAAATCTGCTCAGAAGGTATAAACTGATAAAATAGAGGCATGTGATAAACAAGCATAACAGCTCTCAGCACTTCTTGCCTGTAGCTTGCTGGAGATCTCTATCACAAACATTCATGTATACATAATTTAAGGCGGATTAAAAAGAGACCCAGTGCTAGAATTAAACACTTACTGACCAGATGAGCTCCTAACAGCATAAACTCCTTCTCCTAGGTGTTAGTACTGCAGCTTAGTAAATTAACTTTAGAAAGAGCACCTCTAGGGAAACACGTATGCGAAGAGCGAGGTATCTAAGGGGATTCCTTGAGGGTCAAAGAACTAGCCTGAAATCTAAAAGCCCAACTATGCCTCGCAAGATGAGAAAGAAGAAATGGTGAAGAGCATCCTTGGCATCCCTGGACCTGCAGGAAGAATTTCTACGAGCAGAAAATTTTTCTGAGTGATGCAGAACTGTGTTGCCTGTTTCATAAACATGTATTAGAACAATCAATTATCTTGTGTGGAAACTCATTGAAATGTAGACCTCGTGCCAGCCCGCTATGTTAGTCACTCTGTGAACATGGTTCACTTGAATAATAGATATAGGAACACAATACTCAACTCCCGAGGGCACCGACTGCCAAGGCAGTGCCACAAAAGCTCTTTGAGAAGTCTCACAGAGCAAATGTATCTTGCAGCAAATACTAGCTCATGAGGGTGAAACCAAAACCAACACCTGAGTATGTTGTGGAACAGAAAACTATTTAAGTGAGTTTTCTTAATAATTTACTTCATCTAGAAAATTACCTGCTTTTCTACTTGCTACCATCTTAGGAATTTCAGAGCTCTTCACTGGAGGCATCTGCCCTCTCAGTTGCTGTGGCTATACACTAGTGGATTTGATGTTTGGCATATTGTAGGAAAGTAACTCTCCAGTGGGAAGACTAGAATTTAAACACTTTTTTTTTCTCTTTTTCTCCTCCTCACCAGGGGTGGGAGGGTGGGAGTCAGCAGCCTCTGTTGCTAAAATATTGTGTCAAAGGGAAGCAGAGCTCTAGATGGGAACATATGGAGCCTACAGGACAGATTGATTGCTCAGTTCTCGCGTTCGTCTTTGAAGCTGCAACAGCTGAATCCTTATTAGATATCCTTGCTAGAAGGCTGTGCTGCTAGTAAAGTTTAATGCAAAGGAAAAGCTGTTTTCCTCAAGGTATTTCAGTGGGTCTGGATGTCTTGCACATCCTCCTCCAAGTGCAGGTTTCCATAATGCCTGTTATGTTGAGGTACCAGGGTGCTTGGAAGCCATGACATTTGATGATGAAGAGTTATTCTTCTGTGAGCACTAACAAAGCTGTAATAAATGCAAATTAATAAAAACTAGGAAAGAGGAAACTTCTGTAGATGATGGTCTAATGGTGGAGCAGCAAAATTCAGCTCTTCCTGTTTGGCCACTGCCCATTCCTTTGGCCATTCCAGAAGAGGGAAGTGATTGGTATTTCTTCCCATTGTGCTTACTTGCTCTGTTACACCTTAATTTAAGAGTCAATAAAGGACTAATGCTATTGCACAAATGGTAGTGGCATTCTATTTGTGTCAAAATGCTAAAAATCTAGACATCCTTGCATTGATTCACCTGGTTTATATGAAAAATATGATCCACTGCCTCTTGCAAACTTACAGTATTAATTCAATCTGTGGTCAAATTACTTTTCTGAATCCAGAGCTATGTACAGGTATGGACAAATACTCCATTTTCATCACAGATGTGCGAGGTATCTGCCCCCAGTGCCAATTTTGTCCATGCTCAAGTCCTTTTTGCTGTGCTGAATCACTTCTGAAAAGACATTTTCCCACCAATTAAAGCCACTCTCCAGGGCTTCATTCGTCCTTCGTTAATACCTGGTCCAGATTCAGCAAATGGTAATTACAATGTAAATAACGTTGCTCACTAAAGAAAATCTGACAAAAAACCACGCATCCCATGAAACCATATGGTAAAACACTATTAGATTCTAGATGTTCCCACCTAGTGAATTCTTCTGCTTATTCTTTGAGTCTTTTTCACTTCACAGTACCGTACTAGGGCAACAACGCAAGTGATTTACTCCTCTTGATGAAGGTCCCTATACTGCACCATATTGCAGGAGCATCTCCATGTCAATGGACTCCAGTCCCAGTTATGTTCTGGACTTGATCAACTTTCACTGTGTATCATTAAAAGTCCCACTTTCCTCTCAAAGGAGGAAGGAGGGGGGTACTATTCAGCAGTCATTTTTTTGTAGTATTTTTTCAGCTTTTCCCACCAAGTTCCTGCCACCTCCCTGTGCACGAGGAGCCGCTGCCCTGGGTGCTCCCTCTCTCACACTTACCCTTCATCAAAATGGAGGAATAAATCAGGTATTTAACCCAGGCATTCAGGGAGCAGCATGGTAGATAATGCTATCTATTCAAAGTCTCCATCACAGCACATCTTTTCAGGGATAAAAAGATCCTCAGCTGGGCAGATGAGTACTGCTGTTTCCCCATGGTGTATGCAGCCTTCAAAATTGTGCCACAGTTTGGCCCTTTAAAGCATATTCGTAATTAAAGCCCTTTCCTCCAGGTTCATTAAAGTCCCAGAGTATCTGGAAAGCCCTGCAGCAAGAACTAAACAACAAATATGACTCTGTACCTGGATTCTTTTGATTCATGAATAAAGAAAGCTAAAGAGGCTGCTAACATTACCCACCCCAGTGTCAAAGCTGAGCCTTAAACAGAAGTGAGGAAGTAGAAAATACTTTCTTTTAGTGCTCAGGATAGCTGCAGGTTACTTAGTTTTCCTCCAAATTGCCCCTTTCATTAAGTAAACAGCATATGAGCTGCCATTATCTCCTGATAATGAGACACACTGCAAAGTTAAAAGAGCTCCCGATACACTYGCTTTATGTTTTTTTTTCTTTTGCTTTGTTTGTTTTAGTGTGCCTCACCTTTATCTTGCTTATTATCATTAAAATATATCTGATTGTTCATCTGTTTAAAGCTAATAATACTAATAATTGCTTTGGATGCAAACCCATTTAACTACTCTTGTTTGTTGCTGAGAAAGTGCAAGACCTTTTTGGCTCCCAGCTCTCCTTCTCTTGAGTAGGTTTCGACTACACACACATTTGGCAGCACCTATAATGAAGTAGATCTAATGTCAATAAAAATACACTCATGTATATATCACACAAATAAAGAAAAGCTTCCTGCAACCCACATCAGAGAGATGCATTCCTGAGGTTTGACTTCTCATGCAGATGCACAACCAGAGGATAAACGGTTAAGAAGATGTGGGGAAGAGACCTCCCGACCTGTCCAGAACAGCACGTACTAACCCAGAAGTGCACAGGCAAGGGGGAATCCTGGATCTGGCTTCCTGGATCAGCCTGCAGGACAGTGTGCTCCTAGAAGTGTTATGGAACAAACCTGCCTCCTCCACCTCAAGGCACTCCCTTGGCAAAACGGGAATAAGTCAAGGACTTTAAAGGTATGCATTAAGCAGCTCCTCTAGGACCTGGCGTAAACTCATCAAACCTGAGTCATTCCATCAAACCACTTACATGATTTGAAAAAAAAAAAAAGATATTACCAACAAGCAGTTTTATGCTTTCTATTCCCAGGCTGTCACTTTGTAACAGTTGATATCCAATGGGTGCACTTCCAGATACACATTTGCTTTAGATTTGACAAAATCCCACCTAGAGTTTATATCAAGCTCATGCTGCCTCAACGACAACTAGAATCCAAACCAAAATAGAGTAAAATGGCACAGAAAGGCAATATCTTACGTGACCTAACGTAGCAGCTCCAAGTTAACCCTTCAGCATTTTATAACAGAACAGTAAGTTTATCCACGGTCAAAAAAGAGCATTTTTGATAGAGTTTTAGAGTCCTTCAAGTCAGTCTCAGCATGACCCAATTGCAGCCAGAACAGTCATCTCATCAAGGACCTCTCCCCCAGCTGTGTCCTTAATATTAAGGACAGAGAAATAAAGCTACTACAAGCAAAACTCTTATATCAACCGTGATGTATCAGATCCCACCCTTCCTAGAAGGTTACAACACCCCACTCAACTTAAGATGCTATAGAAAGTCAAGGGATCTCTGTCTCTTAAGCTTTTCTTTGCRATAGCAAGACGAGAAACTACTTGAAGTATCTGTTTTGTTGCAAGAGAGCCTCAAAGGTCTACCTTTCCAGAGCAGATTTTTCCACAAGTCCTTAACACCTAAAAGCTTCTGCGGTGAATAATTTCTAGGCAGGTTGCAGAACTAATCTGTCCTATGTCAGCATCCTGACAGTTTGATTAATTAGCTGGTCTTGGAATAACTTAAAGTTAAGCAGATCAAACAACTCATTTAAATGTGCCTAATGCTTGGTATGAAAGAACTACTAAGGCAAATAATTGGATGTTAAAAAAAAAAAAAAAATCTTTGATTTTAGAAGAAACATGTACAGACAGATTCTAGTATTCTTGCTCCTAAGATGTTGCACCATATTTGTACTTATTACTGTATTTATCTCTTGAAGATAGTGGGAGTGCAAGAAGGTTACAGGGTCCAGAGGAATGTTTCACAACATGCCTGTAGCTTCTGTGCATCCACGACTTGATTTGGTTTTAAAACAGCTCGTAGCACTTTGAGCTTCAGTAACTGGAACATGAGAGCAGTTGCACAGACAGTTAAGCACTGTCCCAATCACACAAAGACTCAAACCTTTGTTGGAATTTCCCTGTGTACAGTCCTACTGAAGGCACGTTGCTTATGGAAGTAGGTGTTTTCCTGCAAAACTGGGGCTATAAAGTGCTACAGGAAATGGCAGCCCTGACTTCTGATGTTTTCAGCAATTGGTGCCTTTTATATATATATATTTATATTTTTTTATATATATATTTATATATATATATCTATATCTCTATCTCCCGGATAGTGGGAAGAATCCCTGTGACAGGCATTAATGCAACCCCGGCAACACGGGGAGTTTAAGTACCAAAGTTCATTTAAACAAAAAATTGCTTATTTGTAAGCAAACAAGGCAAATTCATGGTTGAAGGAACCGCTTTGGAATGCAAACTAAATCGAAGCCATAAAATTGTTGGCATCCTGTAAAATAGAGCTCTATAACACCATTGAACTGCAGGTATAAATCATGTAGGAATCTCGGCCCTGGCACGCACTGCACATGCATAGGAGTATCCACCTCAAGGTAAAACAGGGTTCCAGGAAGAAGAGTGGGTAGACAGCTCTATATTTTTTGGAGAAAAACACTGAAGGTCAAAAACATAACAGACCTGGAACAACGCTAGAAAGACTAGAGGAAGAAATTGCAGATGCACAAAACAGTAGGCTGCAAGACTATGGGCACCATGGGGAGCTTTTTTTAGTTTTGTTTTTAAGTCTAAAGGAGTGAAATTCTGCACCTTTCAGTGAGATAGAGAGTAGACAGCAAGACAGGTAACAGATCCAGGGTGCATGGTATTTGAAACATGACAGCCAGTTTATATTATCTTCTACCTTTCCATTTCTGGCAGGGAAATACGGAAGCCTGTTTGCTTTGCATTATCCTTGTCATGATGCCATGCGTCTCCAGGGACAAAGAAAAGCACGGCAAGTTGGAAACTTTTCTTTCTTGCAGGTAAGTCACTGGACTTACCATCTGATAGGAGCTGAGAGAAGACCATGCTCCCCTTCTGTACCTGCTCATTCAGCAGTCTCTGAAATCATGTAAAAGTCTCCTGACTTTGATGTTCTTGTTTCTAATGCGTTTAGGAAAGTTTAACACAATTTGGTGACTTGTTCTTCATATTTCTCTTTGCCCTTTCAGCTTCAATTCTGAGATATTATTGTATTAGACAAACTGTGAGGTCTTCACCACAGGGCAAGGTAATAACAGGAAGATAAAACACTGTGCATTGAAGTAAATATCAGCTGTTCCTGCACAGAACTTTTTTCTTTTTTGCAAAAAAGCTCTGCTGTATTCTCCTTCTTTTAAGACTAACATTTTCAAGTGTTTGCTTTCTCCACTGGACAGCACCAAGGCAAACTGAACACTGACCTAACTGCTGGGGAGCAAGGGGACTGGCAAAGCAAGATTCATCTTGCCTTCTTCAAAGCAGTAGTAGCAAAAGAAACTGCTGGAACTTTTCCTTCTCTTTTCCCAAGGTTTCAGGACAGGGGCATTGCCTGTTTCACTGGAGCTTGTGGACTGCACTTCCCTCAGAGCCGTCCTCCTCTGCATGGCACTTCTGGAAACTCAATGCATCTCTCTCAGATATGAGCTCCTCATCCGAAGTCTTAATACTATCTCAATTACTGCATTCTCCAGCTACCATCCCTTCCAAATGTGGGGTCCGCCCTAACTTAGATGAGTGACTTTGTCTTCCATAACCAGTGGCACAGAAGCAATCAATGTCTCACTTCTACCTTCTTGCAGAACTTCAATCTTGTTGACCCCCAAACCACCAACAGCCAAAAATCAGCCTTACTGATGTCTCTAGAATCATAGAAGATGCCCTAAGGGTGCTCCCTGCAGCATCTCCCTCCTTCATTGACCTTCATTGACCACCACAAACAGAAACAAACCTCTTCTCCTATCTCCCAGACAAAGATGGAGGGGAAGGGTTCTGCTATGATAACATTCAATAACAATTGCATGATGCTGAGTTACAACCCATATAAAGAAACTATGGTGTGTAATGCAACACTAATACCTTCCTGTCACTTCTTCTGCTGATGTTCATTTTCGAAGCTCTTTAAAATCCAGGCTGCATGAAATGGTTACTCTGCTAAAAGCACCACCTCCAGAAGAACTGCAAGACACGTGTTCACCATGAGGCTGGTGTTAGTCTTACTATGCTGGAACAGACACGGACAGCTCAAAGAGAAAAGTAGCAGCCCCACATACATAAAAAAGGGATTTACTTGAGTCGGATTTGATGATCCTGAATATCTTTTCCAACCATAATTAATTATTTAGAGCACACAATATCTTTCCCTTTGGATGATATAGGAGTAATGGCCATGTCCTTACTGAAGTGTTTAGAGCCTGATCCCCATGAGAATCCTGCAGCAAACATGACCCTCGGCCAACGCTGTAAATAAACCCTATTCTGCAATTTATTCTTTCATATGCAGCCTCCGTGGTGCTCCTCGCTTTGCAGTTCAGCAGGCTTTTCTCTCAAGCATATTCTGCACAGACTCTCACACGTCAGACAATAAGTGAGATGCATGGAGATATCTCCACTCACAAGAGGACAGAAACCATAGGTCAGCCTACATTTGTCCCAAATATCAGTGATGCTGTTAGGGCTCACAGTGTTTTCCTTTCTGGAATGGTGGAAAAGTCAGAATAACCACACAGCTGGTTAGCAAGGCCCAGCTGGCAAGCAGACACTTTTTAAGTCACCATAACTCAATTACGTTCCGTTGAGAACTCCTACCCTGATTTACAGGATAGGGGGTTGTAAGGGAGATGAAAAGGAATATTTGCAAGGAACAAGGCAACCTTTCTAGCCAGAGATCAAAGACAACAGTGAATCAGCATTCCCTTCACCAGGGCCTCGAATCAAACTTCAGTGTACGAAGCTCTGCAGCTTTCTCCTTTCACCAGCTCTATCAGTAATTTATAGTGGGAGGAAAAAGAATTGGTTTTACTTAATGTGGAGGAAACTCCTAAGATTCTTAGGACAGAGGAAACATTTAACTCAATATCCTGCAATCAAAGGTTATCTGCTGTAGGAAAATAACTCCAAAATAATAACTCCCAAAAATAACTCCCAAAGAAGGGAGGTCTCATTAATGGATAAGGAAGAAAGATAACTAAAAGTGATAACTGAAATTTCAGGCACAAGATTTCACAGCCAAAACAGAAAACTCACAGAGATCCACCCAAAGTCTACAGCCAAAGACACTCACTATTCCCATGACAGGAGCACTAGATTTACTCATGAAAAAAAAATAGCCACCAAGTCCTATCTAAACCTCTCATTAACACGTACAGAACTCAGAAGCTCAGAGTGTAGTTAAAAATCAGTAGCATGATACACGCATTCAGAGGTAAATTTGAGCATAATTCATTCATATGTCCCCAGACAGATGCTTCAGTTTAGAAATTAAGGTCAATAATTGAGCCCACTGTTCACAGCTTGGTGCTCATTAATTTTCTGATGTTGCAGTTTAGTTGCTTCTTCTGTATCAATTCTTCAACTTGACAGACTACAATCACCGCCACAGTGTCTCCTTGGAGGATAAAGGTACTTCTGGACAAAAAAAAGCCAACTTCATATACATTTATGCACACCTGTGCTTGAAGTGTCTTTTAATTACTCCTCTTGACAGAAGTGTGTTGGTTTGATTAGTTAAACATGTGCTATGCAGTTGGCTGCAAAGCATGGAAAGAGATTCTTGCTCCATCTCCAATGGGATTACAAACTCAACTGCTTTTTTAAATTATTTTTAATTAAGTATCGATAGACTCAGGTAACTGGCAGAGAAAACAGTTAATGAGCACTCTCCAGCAAAGTGTAAGTTTTGCATTACTGGTCTCCACTCTGCCTTCTTCTACAGAAGACAGGTAGCACCAAGTTTTATTTGTAGAAAGATTCCTGTGGTTCATAAGATAGTTTTAAACCAAATATATTTCCTTTCCACAAAGAGCAAACATACATATGAAATACATACAAAACATACAAGCATACAAAAGCAAGGAGTGTTGTCTATGAGATTTGAAGTGCTAAACTCTCGATATTTTCCTCCTGTGCGTATGGACATCATAGTTCAGAGGCCTTCTTCAGTCTTCTCACACACTGCTATACCTTCTCCCTCAACAAATTCAAAAAGAAGGTCCACCTTGCGTGGAGAGGTGCATCATGAGGAACGAGCCAACCTCCAATCTGAAACTACTAAGGAAGAATGGAAGCATGAGACGTCTAAGCCAACAGGACCAGATGTGGTGTTGACCAGGAGGATCCCACCTTCAATTTTCCCATTACTCAGATGCTGTGGAGAGACTAATGGAACCAAAACTGCATTTGGTGAGGAGAAGGCAGGAAGGAAGGTTATCTTCARTTACCCTTTGGTAAGTTAGACATGTAAGTGAGCATGAGAAAGGGCAAAGCTTATGCAAACCCATCYTCCAGCAGATATGAAGCACCAAGCAGTCGTGCAAACACTGAAGGGAAGGGTACCCTTTACAGAGGTAAGCAGAAGCCATCAAGCCAAATTTTTACTTACAGACCCACTCTCAAACTACAAAAGGACAGCACAGAGCAAAGCCCAGAACATCCCTAACTGAAATACTGAACCGTGACAAACCAAGCCAAAACTCTGACAAATGTTAGGGACCTGTAATCCTGTTGGCTGATGCTTCATTGTTGTTTTTTCTTCAATATTTTAATTATTTGCTAATTCCTCACAGGAAATCTCTGTCCTAGTTTTCTAAGGAAACACAGGACTTCATAATTATATAAAGCCCTGACAACTTCACCGTTAAAGAAGAAAATCTCACTAAAAAAAAAAAAAMCTGTAAAGTTTCAAATAGTAAACAAGTAGGAGCCAACAGCATAAAGATTAGAAAGAAGGATTTGTTATTTGGAGCACTAGTAAAAATGAACACAAAATGGAAGATGCATTCAAATTGTTTTAGGTCTACTTGAAGTTCACTTTGAATGTAAAATGTGCTGGGATTTTTCCCCACACAGAATGATGCCTTTGTCATTYGAATTCCATTTTAGGAAAACCCTCTAGAAATGTTCTAGAGCCTGGATTTTTGAACAGGAAAACCAAATTGATGTAAAAGTTTTTAAGCCACTTGAAAATCCATGCATCTCCCATACACAAATTCCCTTTTCATTGCCCAGAGCATGGGTTGAAGCAGCCAAGGCCACATTCCCAGTGCAAGGGCATCCCAATCCTGTCTCCTTTCTGAACAAGCACCCCAATAGCAAGGTGCCGTTTAAATCAGTTTCTCCTACTCCTCTACTTCACTCCAGCATTAATTTTCATTTGGGGATATGCTTCAGGCCCTGCTCACTTTACTCCAGATTCCTTATTACTGTTCAATGCCAGTAGTTAGTATGGGAAAGATGACTTTGCATGCCACTCCAGTCATTAATTTGAACACATTTTCTTGGCATCATTATTCAAAAATGGGCTTTAGAGAGAAATGTCTGCAATTCCATATTGTAAGTCTATTTCTGTCCCAAGACAGACGGAATCACGGTGCAAAACCAACAACTGCTCTTCTCACAAAAATTATCACGCTGTGTCTCAAAATTCCCACATTTCATGGTCAATATTTGCTCCTCCTTATMAAATTCCCAGGTACACTCAACTAATCAGAGCCTGGCTAATGGTCTTCCAAACAGGCCACCAAGCTGCATTTCTGGGCTTCGCAGCAGCTTCAGCACAAAGATGACCGCAAAGTTGCTCCTAGCAGCCAACCAGCCTCACAAGACGCCAACGTTTTCTACATGGAATCATTGATTTTACATACTAGAAAAGGGACTAAAAGCAAAAACAAACTTCAAGGACCTCCTAGTTTAATAGGATTCTATAAGCAGTGAAGCTTTGGGAAAAATTTTTTTCTTCCTCTCACCCTCCTTTCTCATAAAATTAGAAACCTGCCTAGTCATAACACTGGTGAGAAAAAGGCTGTTTACTGAACAAGACAGAATTGCTTATGAAGAGATAAAACCCAGCTCTTCTGAAATATAAGATATCTTTGCTGCAGTGTCATTCACTTTCTGAGCAAGTAGTACTCATTACTCTCAAAGAAAAAAATAATCCTTTGACCTGGCAAACATACAAACTCACTTGCTGACACTAGAARGCAAAGGGTCCAGAAGGGAGAGGACAGGCTACAGATTGGATCYCAGCTGTACCTGCAAAACAGGGGAAGCCCTGTTAGATATTGTCCCAAATGAGCTAAATTAAACCATAAAACAAGACTGTTATCTAACAAAGCCTCTCAGAGAGTCTGCAGCTGAGCTTACAGAAGCCAAGCAAGGGACATCCCTGTTGATGAGCAGGCATGAGAGCATCCCTCCAAGTACGAGCAAGGTCTTGTTGGCGGTGACGTGGTGCAAAGCTGATCCTGGCAATCTTGAGGATCATCTGGATCATCAGCCAGCCTCAGGTGTACTTCTTAATTGGGKAGGAGACAAATTTGGTCTCCAAACTCCTCGGATACAGCAAGGTAAGAACTAGCAGGGAGAGCATGCTGGTCTTAGGATGTTTCTTTCCCCTGATTTTAGCATGTTGCTACTACATGTACACCAACCAAGAACACRGTTTTGGATGCAGGGCTCTAGAAATTCCTCAGGCACCTCTCCAGTTTTCTGTGTCCTTTCAAAACTGGTTGAGAGTGGCCTAGCAGTGATGTTCACCAGCTCCCTCAGCATCCCATTGGGGCACATCGACTTAGGGATACCTGGCTGGCCTAAATGTTCCACAACTCAATTCTACTCAACAAGGAGAAGACTTCCTTTCTCCAGACCTTACTCTGGAGCCTGTGGCTCCTCAGAGCTGACCTAGCAGCAAAGCCTGAAGAAAAAAAGGCATTTAGTATCTCTGCCTTCTCTATATCATTCGTCACCAGAGCCCCCGTCCCTTTCTTTTTTATTATTATTTTTTAAAAATAAGAAAAGCTTTTTTCTCTCTTCCACACTCTCTGTTTCTTAACCCTCTTCCAGAGCTGACCATGGCCTGAAAACTCAATGTCTCCACCCAAAAGATTTTTTTTACMGCTTTCTTATCCCTAATGACGTTGATACTGTTTAACCAAAACTATGTTTTCATGCATCTACTGAAAGACGACATGAAATGAAAGAAAGAACAACAAAAAAATCCAAAGTAGGTTTATAGGCATAACTAGTTCTAAGTCATTGAATCAAAACAGCGTCCCAAACCTACTGATTTTTGCAGCCCCTAAATACTTGAAAAACAGAAAGCCATAAAACCTCTCACAGCATAATACATTATTCTTGCCACAGAAAATAAAAGGCTAATTTCTTCACAAAAATATTAGATTAGACCCAAGATAAACCACAGGTTTTCATATGTTATTTTGAAGTATATATGCATGGCCATGCAGGGTAATAGTTTGAGCAGAGGGTCCTAAAGGAGTCTGAAAAGCTCTCCAGAAGTTTCTCTACTTTCTTGTGCATTGAATTAAACTATTAAACTATTAAATTAAAATCCACAAGCATAAGGTGATCGAGTTAGGGGGTTCAGCACMCACGGTTGTGAGTTTCAGCATGAAACAGCAAGACAGGACACAAAGTACTAGGACTGCAGCAAGCTTCAGGAGAAAAAAAAATTTAAAAATCAGTTACTTGAGACACAGGTCACATTTAATGCAAACTGCTGGGGAATGGGACTCCCTGAGTGCAAGCACACTCTAGACTGGCTTCCCAACCCATCCTTAGCATCCTTGAGGAATCTTGGCCACCTTGGGATAACTGCCTTGCAGCTGGACACTGAAGCACTAGGCAAGAGATTTCTCTCCTTTTGGAAAACAAGCCTTTACCACCCAAATTGTCCACTTCTTGTCATAGCTGAGCTGAAAGGCTATTAGCCYGGCTGTAATTGTTTCCCATTTGGGGGCTATAAATCACACTTGCTGCYCTTGTAAAGAGCAGCTTTTTCAACCTCTTTTGGTTCATGCCTAGATATCATTAGACAGTAAGGACAGGCAGCGTGTGGCTTTTAGACAATAAATATATACTAATATATTACATTTTAATATGTAAACTTGTCAGGGTGTTGCAATAGTCAAATGATTTATGAATTGACAAATCAATATAAATAAACTCTGGTGAATACACACCATGGATTTATCTGCAGAAGAGGGTAATGAGAAACTGTCCTTTGCTGCYGCCCAAAACTACAGGATGGAGTTATTTTAATAGACAAATATATTATTTATTACTGTCCACCTAGTGCCACTGAAATCTCATCCCATCCACCAAAAGAATCAAACAAAACCAGCCTTTATATTTGCAAATCYCTATATTTGCAAATCTGCACTCCTGTGGCTCCATTCCTACCAGGAACAAGCAGTATGCCTGGAATTTGTATAGGCTCATTTAATGCCCCAAGTAGATTGTAAATGATAATTCTCACAATTCTCCAAAGAACAGGTTCCAAACGGCTGGCATATTTATACGTTCTTTCATTCAAAATGCCTTTGGAGGCCAGCATATTGAAAAGTCTCCCAACCAAAGACCTGCGACCTGCTTACAAGAGATTCAGATATAAAACATCCACAGTTCTGAGAAAAGAGCTGGATGGGAGATTTAACTTCCAGCCTGTCTCTGGTGTGAAAATCATTGCTCTGATGAAATGGCCTGCAATGAAAGCAAACACTCCTGGGAGCCACATTTAAAGAGAGCACAAGGACACAAATTAAAAACATAAAAAAGGAGAAAAAAGGAGTTTAGGACGGTAAAAGTCAGAACAGTCTTACAAAARCTGAAAATTCTTTTAATGAGCTGCATCTCCCTTTCCACACTCTGCAGGTTACCTTATTGCAGCAGAAAGTAAACCTTGAAAACCCACGGCACAGAAGATAAACCACCAGGCCTGCTCTTAATTACAGCTTCTGTCAATGCTAACTGCCATCTGTGTTGTGGCTGAAGTTAAAACAAGGGAGAAAAACTACCCCGAGGACAGTAAGTATGGAGGCTAGGCTGAAACACACCCCTCTAACACTTAATGAAGCTCTGCCAGCATCCAAGCTGTATGTCTCAGATTTCCACCTGATTTCTCAATGACTTTTAATTCTGTTTACTGGCAAAAAACGTTTCTTCCATCACCTTGGCTGATGCAGGTTCTTATTCTTTGTTGCAAGCTCTGCGGCTGTTTTTTTGGTGTGTGTTGCAAACCTGGCAGCTGGCTGAACCAAGTGTGGTGCTATAAGCAGAGAGAAAAAGCGTGGGAGGGGAAGACGAGGCTGTCATGATCCTTGAGCTGATTAATTCATAGCAAAAACTAAGCACACAATTGCCTTGATTGGCGGAGTGTCTATCACAACTCTCCAGGCACATTAAGCAAATTAAAAATACAAACATGCTACAACAGCAAGGACAATAAACCTCTCTGGTTTCAGAGTCCTCCAGGGGAAAATAAATAAATAAATGTTTCCATTGCGCTCTCTGACAGACTGGGGGTTTTACTAGCATATTTCATAGGTAGTCCCAGCAGCTGCAGAAAAACATGGTAGAAGACGCAGAGATGCGGATGTGATGCGGATACAACACGGAAGCTCCCTACCGAGATGCAGGCCAAAGTGGACCAAACAACAGAACTTTTAAGGCCTCGTGTCATGAGGTAGAAGCACTACACATAAAATTAACCATCCTCTTGCAGAGAAGAGGGTGGTTTGTTTTTTTTCTCCTTCATGAAACCTGTCATATCACACCAAATCTGCTCATCAACAACTCTAGACAAGGGGAGTTCCTGTGGTTAATACTTGTTTGAGTACATGGTGATTTTTAGACTGCTAAGATAATAGTTTATGGATCTCTTTTCATAAAAGCTATGAATAATAGTTGCTAATTATTGCTAGCATAATTATTGCTAGCAACTCACAGTGCAGGTCCCACATATTCTAATAGGGGAGCAGAAGTATTGCATAAGAAGCAACACTGCCCTCTTGTAAAGAAATCATCTTTGCTTCCCATCTATTTTCTCTCTAAAATAAMATTATGTCACTTTTTTCTGACCTCACATACAAGAGAAAAAAAAGCAGGCTGCATCCAAAGAGCATTAAAACATGCATCACAGCCTCAACTCCTTTTGTTACAGAAAACCACATCAAAAATTGTYCAGATGCTGTCAAAGTACAAATATTGTTTCCATATTGTTTAAAAGTCACATGTGATTTGTATAGCAATTTCTTTTTCTGTTTTCCCACCAAGTGTTGCTCTKTAAACGTGTGTGAAGATGTCAGACTAATGTATTACTCTTTACGTGAGTAATTAAATTGAAATATTTTACTATTTAAATGTATTAAGGGAACTGATTTAAAATCTTGATAAGACACCCACTCATTGCCCAGCATTCTGACTTTTAAATGCAGGTTTTCAAAAACAGCTTCTATTTCCACAATGTTTTGGGGCATGTAACTCAAGGTCAAGAGTGGAGCACGCTGTAACAATTCATTTAATGTGCCTAGAGCAGAATAAAGAATAAAACTCTGCATAAGCGTGGGGTTGTTTGAGTCAGACCTAATTGAAGGAATTATTCTCCACACTGCACCTGCTGGAAGAAAATACAATACCTTTAAAAATTATACATCATGATGGATGTATATCTACTGAACCTTAAGATTCAATTCTACTGATTTTTTTTTTTTTTTGAAAGAACACCATTCCCCGTTCTTTAAGTTTAGCTTTCTACCTTGGTCCTGGGCACCAGCTTAAATACCTCACTGTCCTGCTTATTCTCAAAAGACATTCATCAGTTTGGCCTTTCCAGATGAGAAAAGGAAGGTCAAGAATCAGTCTAAACCCATGCCTCTGTTTTATTTTTTCTGGAAGTACTGGCCAATTTCTCCAATAAAACTAAGGAGATAACCAAAGCACCTCATATATCAGCAGGAAATGAAGAAGTTCCTGATTTGTTCCAGATAGAGTCATCTTCTATGTCCTGAATTGCTGTTTCTATTACTGGAACACAGCAAAGGGCAACTTCACCAAGATCAGCCGGATTCTGGATTTAAAACAGTGACTCTTAGGCAAAAAGTTGACCCTAAACTCCTGACTTTCAGTGGGATATTCCCCAAATACACCATTTGCCAAAATGAAATCCTAATGAGGACAAGAAAAACACTCAACTTCTATCAAAAAAGTTCCTARTGTTGTTGCACTTTGTGGTGAAAAAAAAAAATGCTTGAAACATATTCCTGTCTCATTAAGAACACCTAGAAAACAAAGCAGAAAAAACTAAACCTTTAAAAGAGTGATAATATTTTAATACTTCAAGAGGATTTTTCAAACTAATCTCTAAAGTTTAGGTAGGAAGAGCTAATACTTTCCCAGAATACTTGTTCCTGATTTAAAACTGGACCCATTTTTCTAGTCGAGGTTTCCTTCCACTCATTGTGAAAAGGAAGTATACAGTTTTTTTCTGCAGAGGAGATAGTCTGAGATGATTAGTTTTACAGTGGCTGGGCTTCTCTGATAGAATGCTATGGTGAATAAATTAATATAGTAATGAACAAGTGAGTCAATTCCTGACATGCTAAATTAAAACAAGGTGCAGATTTATGAGCTGTGCACTGGCACTCAGGTTGACACGGTCCTTGAAAAACAATTTCTGTTTCTTTTTAATGGAAAAACACAAAATGGACATAGTAAAGGCTGAGAACTTAACATCTAGACAGTGGCTATACTCGATCCTAAACACACCCAAAGAATGCGCAACACATACAGAAAATAACTTCTTCAGCACAGAAACACAGGAAGGGAATGAAGAGAAACTACAATGTAATTCCCAACTATCTCATCTAATTCCAAAGCAGCTCAGATAAACAAGATAAACAATAAAGGACAAATAAATACATTTCTGGATTACCTTTTTCTTCCACTTTTTCCTCCACTAATTGCTTCCAGACAAACAGAAAACACTCACCCTAATAAAATCAAAGCAGTTTGAATATTTTTGGAGGGATAAGAAGAAGAAGCGTTTGAAATTGAAGAGTCAGGATGGCAAAATAGCTTTTGCAAACACTCAGGTTTTTCATGGTTCATCATGTATGTCACATGGTTTCATATGCAATTCCTTGACTGTGTGACATATAACTAATCAGCATGACACAAATGGCAATTTCACAAGCCTAACTTCAAAGCAAATTTTTTGGTGAATATTTGAGCATAGCAACTTCAGGATTTGATATTTAACGATATTGTGTTTATGACAGTAAAACTGCACTTTGGCGCATATATAGACAAGATCATCAAAAGGACTGTTAGCTCCCAACTCTAATTAAAGATCTGTGGAAAAACATACCTGCTACTAAATGACATTCTTTCCTTCTTCTCTGTTGGAAAGACTCTGCGAAATGATGGGAAATAAAATGTTGTCACATATATGTTCTCTTCACGAGGAAACATGAGCGAAAGGCAAGCAGTATGAGGAGGGAAAGCAGTAAGAGGAGGGAAAGGCAGGCAGTAAGAGGAGGGAAACATGTGAGCCACTTCCTTCTAATGGAAGGAGTTGTCTAGTTTTTGATTTTTTACAGAACTTTTAAAATTCTGTATTATTATTTTAATTTTTTAATTTTGTATAGAACTTTTTATAGAACTGTTAATTTTTATATAAAACTTGTAACTGTGGTCCAAGTCATCCTCTCAAGACTTTATCCTATTATCTTAAAAGACTGAATTAAGTCCAGGAAAGAACCCATACATACATGTGTCTGTCTATAATGGCCACAGGCGTCTTAATCAGAGACGATCTGCAGAAAACCGATTGAAATGTAAAGTTCATTTATTTATTTTATTATTAAAGTTAGTAGCCATTAAGATACTTCCTTTCCTAAAAACAGTAGGGGGAGGAAACTCAATAAGAAGGCTTAATTTATATCTACCTACTGCTTTCTCTATAAATTCTAAAAGCACTTACATTGTTCCAAAGCCAACAAGCTGACTAATGTAAGGATTTGAAGCACATCTTCACAGTACATTTACATTTAGCATTTGTATTTAATCCTTTCTGTACAGGTTTTGACCATTCTATAGTGATTACGACTTTCTCTGGACTAAGTCCAGATGAAGGACTCCAGAGATGAAGGACTCCAGGGCGTTTTCATCTTCTTCACATCAAGAAAAACAATAAAATAACCTAAACTCTGAAAGTTTCAGGGCAGCTTAAGTAATTACCCATTTCCTCATTTGTTGATCAAGTGCCTATTTTTCTTGCTAAATTCTTGGAAGACACACACAGGAAGAAATATTTTTCAGTGTGAAACACAACAAAAATGTGTTTTTACTGAGCTTTTACTGTTTACACTTTTAAGTCAAATGAAGCTTTAGCCAAATGATCTTAGAAATTGTAATGATTTTGGTTCTTTTTCTTTTGTTTTACCTCTTTGCAAAATTATCCCATGCAGAAACTGAACTTGTTCATTTTTTATCATGATAAAAGAGGGAAAAACAAAATTTTTACTATCCACACAGCAATATATTTGCCTGATAGAAGTGGAATTTCTCTACGTAGCCCTACTCTAACAAACTTGGACAGTTATATTCTTCTTGTACCATAAATATTCCATAAAATCAACAGCATGAGCTCAGCAAGGAGCTTCAATGAAGAAAGGCTATCCACTAAAACTTAACATGTTTTATTTTCACTGCATTCTGGGACTAAGAAATTTTTTGGCAAGTCCAAAATGAGAGAAATAAGTACAGCAAAGGAGGAAAGACTATATCCCTATGCATAAATCGAGTACCTGTTAAAGCCCACCTGTGAGGAAAGTGTTATCCTCAGCAAAGTGGGAGATGAGGGTAATTTTCATAGAATCATCAAATGCTTAAGGTTGGAAGGGACCTCTAGAGGTCATCTAGTCCAACCTCCYTGCACATGCAGGGTCACCTAGAGCATGTGGCACAGGATTGCGTCCAAGTGGGTTTGGAAGATCTTCAGAAAAGGAGAATCTACAACCTCTTTTAGCAACCTTTTTCACCGCTCTGTCATCCTCACTGTTAAGAAACTCTTTTGCAACTTCCTGTGAAACTTTTGGTGCCTCAATTTGTGGCCATTTTCTCTAGTCCTATCGTTGGTCACCACTGAGAAGAGGCCGGCCCCATCCTCCTCACTCCCTCCCTTGAGGTACTTATAGACACTGATCAGGTCCTCCCTTGACCTTCTCTTCTCCAGGCTGAACAGACCCAGCTCTCTCAGCTTTTGCTCATAGGGCAGATGGATCCAGGCCTCTAATCATCTTCATAGCCCTGTGCTGGACAGTATGCAGCAGCTCCACATCCCTCTTGCACTGGGGAGCCCAGAACTGCACACAGTACTCCAGGTGCAGCCTCACCAGGGCTGTATAGAGAGGGACGATTACCTCCCTCAGCCTACTGGAGATGCTCTTCTTAATGCACCTCAGGRTCYCATTGGCCTTCTTGGCCACGAGGGCACACTGCTGCCTCATGGACAACTTGTCGTCCACCATGATGCCCAGGTCCCTCTCTGCAGAGCTGCTCTCCAGAAGGTCAGCCTCCAGCGTGTACTGATGTCTGGAGTTATTCCTGCCCAGATCACCCAGATTCCTCCCCAGTCACCCATGACCAACCTGCCGCTTCTTCTTTTTCTCCTTAGGGGGAGCAGCCTTCATGCTTGGACCTGACCACCTCTCTGAAGATGGCCCCGTAGATGGGCCTCGGTTCATGTCCTCCTCCTTCTGCTCTGCATAGTTGAGGGCCTTGTACCTGTTGGACATGGTCACTGTTTCTATTGTTGTTCATCAGGGACCTGTTTCTATTGTTGTTCATCCCTCAATACTGTTAAGTCTGCCTCCTCCGCCCTAGGGCGAGAGGGTACAGGATTTCCAGATTGAGATGTGTGCTTCTCTGAGTGGCTTTCCTGGGAGGACTGCAGAATGCAGCTCCTCACAGGAGCAAGATACAGGAGGATACAGTCTATTTCTCTCTCGCATTTCCTGATGGCCCGAGCCTTTCTAGCTCCTCCTTCAGCTCCACCACCAGGCTAAACAGGTCATGCCTGTAGAGAAGGTAGAACTTAATAATGACTTGTTGCAAGTGCAGAAGAAGGTGTTTAACAAGATTAGTGGGRTCTTATGACCTTGCAGAGTCATAGTTCTTTCCTACAGGAAGTTTCTCAAGTTAATAAAGTTTAATGCAAAAGTGCTCCAAACAACCTTTTTTTTTGTTCTTGTTTTTTTTTCTAAAAAGCATACTAACAATGCAGCAGGGTGGTCTTGTCAAAAGACTTGTTCGCATTGCCTCATCAATAGGAGACATTGCCATTGCTTTCCAGAATGTGTTTTGGGGTAAATCAGTGCTGTTGTTTTTGCATCTTCACCAGCCTTGTTTGCTTCATTTGGAATCAGCTGTACCAACAGAGCACAGGGATGTCTATGTCTGCAAGCTCTGGAGCAGCACTAGGCAGTTTCTATCACACAGAGCATCAACCTTGAAGTGGCAGCGCAAGAAGTGTTTAATTCTGTAGCAGCCTGCAAATACGTGAAGTTTCATGGCTGCAAAGCCCGTCTCACTCTTCCGAGGTATTTGTTTGCCTCCAGGATTCGGGTGAGTCACAGTCAGCTCAGATTTGAGCTGTCTTTTCTGTCTATGAAGATACTTTTGAAAAGCACGTTATCAGGTTTGTTCTTCACTTTATCTGCATTTTTTCTTTTTTCTTTTTTTAAACAAAAACTCAAAGTATGGAGTATAGTTGTGTGCTTTTCCCTTTCTGATGCATTTGGTAAATGCCAGGCTAAATGGGACTAAAAATATGTAACCTTATTTTCTAATAGTGATACAGGATTTGTACCCTTTCTTGTAGCTTCCATAGCCACTTCCATCTTGGTTATGAAGTGTGAAATGAGTAAAGTCCCTGTTGTTGTAGCTGGGTGGTATTTTCCAGACACTTGGCAGTCTGGGAAGAATCTGCACTGCTGCATCCAATTTTGGTCTTTTCCTATTAGGAAACATGTGGCTCTCATTACAAAGAGTCAGCTGCAGGAAAGAAGGATGTTGAAAAATTTCATGAAATACTAAGCTTAGAAAGCAAAGCCAGAGGGAACTGGAGTGGGATTGTCAAGAGCCAAATACCTAATGAGATCTTCCTGACTCTTTATCACATCATGTAATGACAAATGCACAGATGTATGTTCAAAATGGGAGACAAGGAGAATAAAAGCTCTTTTTGGTCAAATAGCAGGTATCCATAGTAATAAATGTTAAAGAATGTTATTAGAAACAAGACAGCCTCATCTCTCCCCTTCCTAAAGCTTTGGTAGCAAACAGAGTTGTGTTGAGTGGGAAATTTGGAGATGTGACTGCCCTTGTGATAGTCAATGGATACTAATCCCTAGTGAGAGCTAGCTGGGTGAATAAAGCATAATATACATCTAAAAATCTGCTGTTCTTTTTTGTAAATGGTCTGTGGTTGTGGGGATGCTCAAAATTTCTTCTCTGTCAACTTTAGTTTCACAGAAATTCTTAGTTATCCCTTGAATTCCCTTAGGTATATTTAGTTATCCCACCCAAATACATCTGGTGTCCCCTCATGGTGAASTCAGTACAGTAACTAGTTCACTAACAGGCTACAGTTTCTGGAGTTCTTCTCTTTAGAGATTATATATAGATATTTAATAGTATGTGTATTCTTGTCTCTTTTTTTTTCTTTGAACTTCCTGACCTTTATTACTCATCCCAGATTGAAAAGACTATAAAGTGTTTACCAAAGTCTGAGTGACTCACTAGCCCCTTTCCACCTGACAACTGTACAAATGTAAGTTAAAAACAAATTATTATGTTCACAGGAAAACATGCATGGGTGTTTGAACACCAAAAATTATCTGACTTACCAAAGTGCAGTATTAATTTCAGTTTTTCAATCTCATTGCTTTAATGATTGGGCGGTCCTTTGAGGATTGTACACATAGAAATCCTGTATGGAAGCAGCTGGCTACCCCTTGTTTGGTCTATTAAAATGCTGATGTTTGCTTTTTAAAGTATTCTTGATTTGTATATGGAATATAGGCCATGTCAAAAAATACTCAAGCAGTTACTGAGGGGAAGAAGCTTCTTTAGACACAGAAGTGGCTTAATACCTAGAATGTGGTCTCTGYTGCCCTGTTAGAATATCGGAAAAATGAAATCCCTTGACCACTTATCTTTACTTTTCTCCCACAGCAAGGAAGACAGTGAGATGTAATTAGCCATAGTGCCCAKGAGATTAACATAGGAATTTAGGTGTTCATCCTCTCCCCTTATCCTTGCTTCTTTCAGCCAGTTGGTGTCAACAAGTGGCGTGCAAAGCTTCACTCAAGCCATGAAACCCTGAGGACTTCAGYCTGCAAGGTAGAGATAGCAAATCAGTTCTGATTTAAGAAGTCTCTCATTTAATGATTTCAGTATATTTTCAGATATCAATTCCTGTTTTTCAAAAAGGAAAGCTATTATTGTTTGGGGTTTTTTTGTTTTTTTGGTTTTTTGTTTTTTTTTTTCCTTTGAAGAGGGTGAGCCTTAGGGTGAAATGCCAGGAAGAATCAATCAAGCTAAACAGCAGAGGGAAAGCTACCTGGGAGAACGCATGGACTATGAAAACAGCAGGTAATGCCTCTTAAACTGTCGTCTCGGGACTATTGACTATTTGTGGGAAGCTGGGAAAGAAAGCGGGTTCTCTGTGTTTAGTTCTTAAATTCTGTGCACTTCAACCTTTTTTCCTCCYGCTCTTGTAACGAGTGGAAAAATGCTGTATACAATCCTGCTGCCAAATGGAAGTTCAGGATTAAAATTATAWGTCTGACACTGAAAAAGTTGGTTTTTGTTTTTCATTTTCCCATGCCAAATATGAGGGATGTTCCCTTTGCTCAGCTCCACCACATAACTGAAGTCCAAAGACAAAGAATTGTTGTCTTTTATGAGCCACAGAAATATAGCTGCCCACAGAAGGCAATGGAGAGGATTTCAGTTTCTCTATTCAATTGTTCTCTGGACAGTTCAGCAAGACTTAAGAGGACCATTAAAGACAGTGACTGTTAATAACCCTTCCATCCTCTCTCATCAGCTTTGTATGCTAAGGATAATGATTATGGCCAAAAAAAGGAGACAAACGTGTAAATTTGAACTGTAAAAAGATTTGTCCAGAGGGATTCTCTCAAACTTAGTGCCTGCTTTGGGAAAGAACAGGGCAAAAACTGTTCTGTTTAGAACAGTTCTGTTTAGACATGGCCAGTGTCCGCTGATAACTTTTTAATAAAGTTATGCTTTTCTAGGGTGATGCATGGGCAGCCTCCAAACGGGGGGACTGAAGTGAGGACAACAACCAGTACTTCTGAAAAGGTCGGTGCCTCTTAACAAAGAAATGCACTTTATTTACAGTCTTTCYGTATGTTTTTGCAAGAGCATACAGTGCAAGAGCCATAAATATGCACTGGTCTTTACATCCACTGYCACGTTGTCAACAGATCTATTGGTAGTAACTCTGAACTGGATGTTTGGGCTGTACATGAGCTGAATGAAGGACATGAGGAGGAGACCCAGGGTAGGTGAAGCAGCCTGCCTGCATGCAGGGATGCTCTGCTTTAAGATCAAAATCCCGTCAAAATTACTTCTTTTAGCAATAGAGGCAGGGGAAAATGGATGTTGCAATTATCCTCCCATCTTCCAAAACATATAAATAAGTGGCTGAAAAGAAGTCTCTAAGGGCAATGTAAAACTCTGGTACTTTTGCCTTCTGAGTGCTTGATTTTGCCGGTCTGATGTTCTTTAGGAGTATTTTTGTGTTGTTTATTCAATTGCTTGATGCAATGCAAAATAAAAAGGGCAGTAACCACATAAGGTTTTTTCACATTCTAAATAGTTATTAGAACTAGAGAGAGCACATATTAAATTAAGATTACTATAATCTTTCGCTTTCATCATAAAATGAAAACCTGCCCAGGAAATCTTTAGTGGATGCCATTACAAAAGGCATAAAATGAGCATSGTCTTAACTTTAAATTTCCTGTTAAATGTTTGCTAGGAATCTGTCAACATATCTTTTGTGTTTCCTTGTCTATTTGTTCTGCTCCTTCTTTTTAATAATATCTCAGGAACTAGGAAATGAAATATGTTTTATTATTGAAATGGATTTTCTCATCAGCCTTTTTATATACACATTTGCTTGTTATTACAGTACTTCTCTCCAAGTGCCAAACATCTGGCTATAATTTGGCCAGAGTTTTTCAGGGGGCAAGGAGAGTTGCAAAGAACATGTTTGGGAAGATGGATGGAACTATAGCAGAACTACATTACAAGCAATATTTAGGTCCACCTTGAGAGGTTAACATAAATAAGAAGACACAGACTCTAATCTGACAAGATTAGAGAGGAATCTTAATCCTGTGGTAAGTCTGTGTCTTCAAGGACAGTTTTTTAACAGATTTTGTTTGGTCATTTGAATGACCAAAAGCAATAAATAGGAAATAAAGCAATAAAGAGGAAAAGAAATCTGTGTAGACCAAGGAGTAGTGCAACGTTTACCAAAGGTATGGGTAAAATTTGCTGTATGAATGAATACTATTTGTCCATCCAGCAAAATTATCTCATCCTCCACTACCTTGGCCTAGTGTTTGAAACTTTTCATTTCTGTGGGTCTGCATAGCAGGTATTTATCTGCCTAAAAAGGCATATACATTTCCAACCTTATTCTAGTCTTGGGAGAAAATAAATAATAGGAGGGGAAAAAAAAAAAAAGATAACCAAATCCTAAAACTTAAGAAGAAGGTACTTTTGGAAAATGTATATCTTCTGAAAGAATAAGATGTTTTGTTTTCTGTCATATGAAATCAAAACCATGAAATAGGTAGTTGTGAAATAACGGGAATTTCTTACCTGACTGGTTTTTTTATTTTTTAAAAAAAAAAATGTAATAAGGACTTAGGATTTGCAGGATAATTGCTGAGGTGAAATGAAATACCTGTGTTCAAATTCCCTGTGTGAATCTTGATTGTACCTCTGGGTTCCCATTCATTCACACAGCATCACACAGTAGAATGTTTMTCTGGCTGAGAACTGCCTGGATATTTTCTTCCTTTCTTGGAAGAAGCTACCTCATTCAAGCAGATGCTGTGGATGAGACCTCCCTTCAGCTCACACTAGGGAGTTACCTACACTGATGTTACCTCCTTGTTTTGTCTAGGGAGAGAAAAAGCTTCCCAAAATATGAGCTTCCCCAAATATGATCTACAAATGCCTTCTCACTAGAGAGGCACACTTTGTGGGGCCCCTCTTCATGGCAGGCGCCAGGATGGAGGAGAGTTTGGAGGAGCTGTTCTGGTCRTGTTAGGGTCGGTTTTGGGGGTGACTTACCACCATTTGGGGCACTAGGCAAGCCCCACGTGGTTGTTAGCTTTTCCAGAGCCCTACCTGGAAGAGTTTAGGAGGGAGAAGGATGGAGAGGGCAGATTTGCACAGGGTTTCAGACCTCTTGAGCCCTCACTCATATATAGAAAATACAGAAAATATAGGGAAGGTGTCATGAGATGTCATTGTGATGTGTGCTGCTGGTGAGGGACTTGGTGTAATGAAATATCCCAAATCCCTAGGGCTTTGACACCCAAGTGTGTGAATGAACCATAGTTCCTAGCAAGGTAATGCTCTACGAAAGGGGGAAGACTATAAAACCTAAACTGTGCTCCCAGGCCAATTAATTCATTCCCGTTGTTTCACTTGGTTGCAAAGCCCACTGTGTATTACAGATGAATTGAATATTTGCATCTTTAATTAGAGACACTATTAGGAAGATTAAATGGCTCTGTTTTTCACAAAGGACAGCAGCAGTGTAAACTTGCCTTTGAAAGCACCTCTTATTCTTGACCTTGGGAATAAACACATATACCATTCACATGCTGTACCCAGCCTCGGCAGCAGACAGGATGATGTGGTAAATATATGGGAGCCACAAAGGGAAGGTAGAAGGGCAGTAAGAGCTCAGTAAGCAGTGCCTGTCTCTTTGGTTCAGTGGAAAAACCTGGGGGGGAGGAATTAGTCTCACTTGGACATAAAAAATTATTTTGGGGGACTTGGGGTGAAGGGAGAAAACAAAGGTGAAGGAAATATGTGCATTGATCAGCAGAGATCTGTTTGGCACGAACAAAGACTTGCAAGGCCTTTTAAAAAATYGTTTTACAGTAGAAAAATTGTTGCATGAAACCTGTGTTTTAAGTAGCTTAGTGTCCAAATAAAGCAACATGCATAAGTTTCTGAAATAAGCCTGGATTACTGGCAGRGGAAAAAGAAAAAATAATTTTATAATATTCCAAGCAGTGCTCTTTATTAGCRAGCAAAGATTTCTCTATCAAAGGTATCTTAAGGCCCTGAAGTGCCTAAACTGAGAAAATCCCAGTCACTTTAGAGAGCCAATGGCCAGACAAATGTATGCTTTCCATCCTGGCCATCACAGACTTGAGTTACTTTTTGTACTTTCTAGTTTTATTCTTTTTACTTCTCTTTTCTATTTATGTCTGTTTCTCTCTACCATGTCATCTTGAAGTCCACTATTTGAGTCTCTACAATTTCTTGAAAATTGTACTTATTGGATTTTAAAATCAAAGTAATTTTTAGCTTTGTTACGGGGAAACACCCTTAAAGGCAAAATCTACGTGTTCCTTCAAGGCACAAAATCCTGAAAGCAACTATAGAGAGAAGAAATTTTATTTAAAGATGATTTGTCGAAGCAAATGAGGGAGGACTTTGCTGATCCGGGGAAGAAAGCAGGTAGGGATTGAAGGAGTTTTTCTGCTATCATTGTTGAGAAGGAAAAAATGATGGAAGAAATATGGAATCGCTCTTCAGATTATTTACCCATACCTATTTTGGGTGATCTTATTAACCACCATTACAGTTAAAAGTTAAATTCCTGCAGAAGACTGAGAAGTGGCCATGAGTAAAGGAGGACCAATCCTTTTCTCCCTTCACTGTCAACACTGGGGCTGACAACTAACACAGGTTCTTAAGTTTTCTAGAGAAACGTAGCCTGGAAATATCTTCATTTTCTTCAGCATGTCCCTCTTTATAAAACATTAGGGCAGGTTAGGAATGGGGAATGAGAATTTCAATGGGGCTCCCATGCTAACAGTGTTATTAAGAGATTAAAGCAGACTTACTTCCAGGGCTCACACAATTTAGAGATTAAAATATATGGCTTTATGTCCGGCAAGGACACCTTAAACCTTTCTGTTGCCCTCTCTGCTTCTGCCAGGACATTTGGACATGGTGATGGAAATGCTAGCGTATCAGGTTCTCCACTGAGATGAGCCACCTCCATCCCCCTGAAGCCAACAAAAGCATTGTGGCTGCTGCCTTCAGCAAAGGTATTGGTTGGAAAAGGTTTGTGCTTCAACTCCTTGGATTTATATACAATTTTTTAATGAATAATGATTTTTAGCATGGAGTTTGGGGAAGAATCTTAGAAGTTTTGCTTTTTACTGGGGAAAATAAACAATGCCTTTCTTGTAATTGCCATAAGCGAAATAAGCAAACAAGAAACAAACAAGAAGGTTGTGATGAAAAGAGAGCTCTTCTTTTTAATCAATATCAGGCTTGAAACCCCCTAAATATTATACGACTAGCCTACTTTGAAATCACAAAACAGGTAACAAATATGGGCTTCTTGGTTAAGATGTTCTTTTCTCACAGTGTCTTGTTTTAATTTATAAAACTTGGACCCTGTGTAATAATACAGCTAATGTACTTGACTAGAAAATGCCTAAATAAGGCACTATTTCAGCAAAGTGAGTAAGTATACCCTTCAGTTAAAGCCTGTGTCTGTTTCTCATGAAAACACATAGGACTCTGCARCTAGAATGGAATTTCTAAAGTAGCAGTAATATTAAAGCAAAGATTCCCAACCCAACCTGGAGCCCACTGAGCCCAAGGTGGAAGGAGCATGTACAAAGAGAGAGATTTCATGTCTGGCCTCTGTTCTCATGTTCTGTTAATTGCATTGCAGTGCTTTGTGCTTGATGAAGTAGTATAATAAAATTAAGCRTGTTAATTATGAGGTAGAAATTCTGAAAGCCCTCAACTGTTTTTTGTTTTCAGTGACAAGATACAAAGCAATGCAATTAATGATAAGTTTCACACTGTGAGATAACAAGTTAAGGAAATTTTGATTTACGAGTCCTGAGGTATCTGTCATTCAAGGGCAAAACTTGAATAGCAGGTTTATAAAGAGGACAGCCCCTTGAAGATAAGAGAACAGCTAACCAGATTTCTCTCCTCTTTACTTCCTAAAGATAAGAAATAAATTATCTTTCTCGYGATCGTACACTTAAAGCACGTGTAATATAAGATAGAGGTAAGTTTGTTCTTTCTGGTAGAAAAAGAAAAAGATGATTAACTTTGATTTTCAATGAGTTACCATAAACGAGGTGTTTTTCTTCCTTTTGCAAACGGTGAATACCTTTTTTTAAAAAAAAAAAAGAAAAAAAGGAACTTTTATTTTACAGGTTTGTCCTCCAAAGTTTAGAAGTTTAATACAAGGAAAGACAATATGGTCTTACAAAGGTTTGAAGGTGAAACTTTTCTATTAAATACTACTTTTTAATGCCTTTTGAAAGAGTCGATGATTGTTTTGAAGGGCTTTGTTTTGGTACAAGTTCGAAGCTGAAGCTGAAACGTGCATTTGCACACTTTAGTTTTAAATCTTGAGTAACTGCMTACCTGGATGATTAATAGAAACGATTATTACATAATGCATTGCAAACTTAAAGGGAAATTGTTATGATTTTGATCATAATGTGCGAGTGCCGTTGATTTTCTTTCTGTAAGTGAAATGTAAGTAAAGAGAATTAATGTAAGCCACAAACATGAAGCAGGCACAAATATTGTGGAAGTTTGCAAGTAGATGCAAGCAGGCAGATTTTTGTGAAATGCCTGATGCTCAGTTGTAGGGAATTCAGAGCATTCACTAAGGTTTGACTTGGACTAGACAATCTTGAAATCTTTCCCAACAATAATCATTCTATGATTCAATGATTATTCTATTTGGCTCTTAATTTGGGTGACTGATTTGTTTGTTGGTAACATCTTTGATGCTTGAAGGAGTTAAAGAGTTAAAAATAGGAAGCTTTGGGGAGCCTTCTACATGCCTCAAGTTTTTACTGGCAGGACCTTGTGGGAGAAGGTGTTCTTCATTCATCCTTTTGCAAACTTAATCATGATGCASAATAGTAAAGGCAGAAGGGACATCCTGTTTCTTGCTGAAGTGATGGGATCTGAAGGGTAGGAACGTGATTCTTGTGCTGCAATGGGACTGCATTACTCTAACCTCTTGTGCTGCTGAAGTGCAAACAGGGAGGCAGTGTGCAGCAAGCATCAATGGGGGACTCACAAAACTGAACTTTGCAATATCCTTCAAATTCTGGTGTATTGTAATTTTTTTTCCCCTAGAATTTCAGTGTCATGCTGCTACTTCTTCCTTTGTTGATGATGCGTCAGGTTTTTCATGCCACTCTTTGCAGAAGGGACAACAGAAGACTGAATTACCTTGGGAGAGCAAGGGTCATTTGAGTGACAGCTCTTGAAAGATGAGACACTTAGGGAGAGCTCATTAGTGTGAAAGATGCTGTATAAAAACAGCCTGATTTTTAGCCTAGCCCAGCAGTGGGACACAGAAATCTCTCATAGGTTCTTCTTCTTGGGATGACCTTATTCCCAGTAAGCATTTGAAGATAAAAATTTTTCTCTACCCCTCTGCTTCACTTAGACTCAGTATCATCCTTAATCTGATCCTTCTGCCTTTATCCAGGATTTGCCAGAGCCCAGGACTGTCCATCCTTTTGTATGTCATCACAATGTCTCAACACCTCATAGCCCAGCACTGTTACCTGTGAGGGGGGAAGAGTATCTGCGTTTTCTTCTTCCCAGACATTGCATCCGTAAAATGTGCACAAATATTTTCATGACAAAAAAAAATGTTGATATATCCCTGGCAGAATAATGCATGTGACAGGTCTGTCAATCATACACATATTGCTATCTGGAAATTAGGATTCAGCTTGTGGGAGGAAATGAAATTAYCTCACTTCAGGTAGAGGGCCATAAAGGTGAAAAAAGCTGATCTGCCCATAGGAGCGCAACAGGATGCCAGTAAACAGCAGAGCTGGAATAGTTACATGTCACTGGCTCAGGGAGAACCAGCTGCAGAAGAGTTAGAAACATCAGTTGAGGTTATGGGGGCTAATCTTCATCCTGCTCAGCTCATGGCCACTGGCTTGAGTTAGAACAGGACTTCATTCTGTTTCTTCTCCTTTAGGGAGTTTCATTTCAAAATGCAGCTTTTATTCTTCCTTAAAAATAAACTGGACCAAGAGGACTGTTTATGCAGGCTTTCTGACTTCTTCATGGCTACATGCACTCATCTTTATCTTTACTTCTAGTGAAGAGGGTTTTATTCTGAATAATATCTGTGGTTATGAATTATGAACACAGCTGTCTCGGACTGCTGTTGCTGACTTCCTTGAGTTGGGCAGAACTGAATTTAATCAGAATTCCCATTCATTTGGAGAGAGTTTGTGTTGTTCTGCTTACGTATGTTATACTTGGAGATGAAGACTGAAAGATTTTGGAGTTGTGTTGCATTGAGTGTGAACTGAATAGCCGTGGCACAGGTCAAGCAACAGCCGGTTAGACTGAAGAAGTTGTAAAGACATGGCGTAACAAACAAAAAGAGAGCTATSACTATAGTGAAGAGCAGGAAAAAATCAGCCCTCATGCACCATCATTCTTCTTTTCACTCAATTACAGATAAATCAGCTTTTTTAAAAAAGTGATAYGATAACACTCTTTATCTGCCCCAAAAAGCAAACTGTCCAAATTGATGACAATGATTAAGACTAAAATCCTTAGTGAATATGAATGAGGGTTGCATTATTCATTATATTTGAATGGCATTATTTAACTGATTATAATTATGCAACAAATTAGAAATTTGTTTAATGTAAATTTGCCCAGGGCCACATTTCACAAATCTATGGCAAATCTGGTTACTGTTTTATGCTTCCATTGCTTTGACAATATAAAACAACTCTTCCTGCTCCCAACTATTTTTCCAGTGATTTCAATTTGGTAAAAAAATAAAAACTAAAAAGAGCATTTAATTGCAATTAAAAAAAATTATCATGGTCCAATGGCCTAGAGARTAAAAGTGTAAATGCCTGAGCATTTTTCTCAACACTCAGAAATCCAGAGAATGTTTGTATTGACGATGATTATCTGAAGTTTACACAGCCCAAAACACGTGTCAACACATATTCATCTTGAATGTAGGTAGACATTCCTTGTATTTTGTGCAGTCCATGGGCCTTTCTCTTTACATATGTTAATTTCTTAAGCTTTCTTCCTCTTAGGAATTAAATTTGATAGTGCTTTTCGAAATACGAGCATGAAATACGTGCCTGCTTTAAATAGAATGATTTTGAATACATGGATTTCTGAATTCTCAGCCTCAGATGCTGTAAAGGAGGTTGCTCTTTCTAAGAGCTTGTTTTCTTAAACAGAAAGAAGATTCTTAAATAGAAGACAACTTTGAATTCCCCAAAACATTAGTCTCTCTTAGAAAATCTGCTTCTCTAATAGATATGCTTGTCGTGCGTAGCTTAGTCCACACCTCAAACGCAATCTACAACCCAAATACTGAAAATGCTGTCTTTGAGCTGAAGATGCAGAATGTTAGGTGCCACCCTTGTGGCATGTTTGGATTTTTGCATCCCTGAGGCTAATCACTGATGGCTTTTGGAGACTGGAATCCATAGTTTTCTTGGTTTTGTTCCTAGCTGGAATAGCCCACCCATGTTCTACACACCTTGACTTTCAAGTTTAAGTCTGTCCTACAGTCAAATTTTGATGTAAAATGCCCAATTCATGGACTTCCAAGTTGATCAATGTGCATTTACATACTTTTTTGTTCATATTTGGCATGACTCTTGAACTGTTTTTCCATACTTAAAAGCATATGTTTTATGGAACATWAGTAGACATCCAAGGATTTGTTCTATTTTGTCCTACTCCTTTAATGACTGAGAGGGACTACAGTTATATTCTATGATTATATTGCTGTGTGGTAGCACTTGTGAAATATGTTATTGTCCAGAGACCATTTCTTAGAGGAGAGAAAGGAAATCCATGAAATGGTCAACCTTGCATTTTAAGAATTAAATTTGGTGTCCTTGAGGACCATGGTCAATTATGTGTGAGACACAGAATGAACTGTTTTACTACTGGTAAATTCATTCTTAAATAGCCTTGAGCTCKTAACTAACAGGGTGACAGAAAAATTCATGTAACTTTTTTACTGCTACACCCTGTATTTTTGTCTTCTCCAGATATCCATTAAAACCATGTGGGAGCCATGTCTTTGGCTGAGCTTCATAATTTTGAAATGCCCTTCTGTAGCAGAACAAAAGGATTTCATGTAAATGTCCCGTTAACTAGAATGTCTCTCAAGTACTACATTTGGGCTGAAGAAATCAATATGCCTTTCATTTTTTGATTTTTTTCTTCATATTTTTTCATAAATTCAAAGAAAATTCTGAAATGAAAAGTAAATAGACAATGAATATTTTGTTCCACAAGGGCTAATTGGTTTTTAATCCAAATATATTTTTATTTTCATTTAGAAAATGATTTTCATGAAACGCTTTATTTTTTGACAAACTTTCATTTTTGATAGAAAATACACCATGGGGCACAACGTCATTTAAGTTATGTCTATGTCTCCCTGGGTTTCTCTTCACAGAAAATTCAGCAAACATGGCAAAATATCTTCATGCTTAAAAAGAAAGGAAAGCAGGTGATATTCTTTCAACGCTCCCCCTTCTAAGCTGTGATTTGGGCATTGAGCAGTTAGAACTGGATAAGTTTGCAGCATGTGGAAACAAAATATCATTCTGTATACTGTGCAAATGCTCTCTGCAATCATTATGAATTAACCACGCAGTGGCTGCTTTCAGATAAGCTCTGCATAGGCCCTGGGGTTCAGCCGTGTCCAGGTCCTTATTGCAGAACCACTGTGCAAATAACTGGTACCGACGCACCTGCAAAATCACAGAATCAGAGAGGCTGAGGTTGGAACGGACCTGATTTCTTCCCAGAATTGGGTCATACATTTAGACCTGGCAGTGATGTGTTAAYATGAGATTACCCTGCAGCTGTGGCAGTTAAAATGCATCTGCTTGATTTTCCAAGTGGCGTCAAGAAAGGCCATGAAAACCATCAGGAAGATGCTAGTTGGCTCTCACAGAGACTCTTCTGGTCACAGTGCTGCAAAAAATAAGAATGCTGGTTCTTAAGGGGAACGAGTTGGCCTGTTTGGCAGGCAAGCCACCGAGCAAGCTGAACAGGAGAGTTTTGCATCTAGTGTATTTCTGTACCATCACTGAAGCTACAAAATTAGGAAAATGCTGTGGTGTGACCTGGAGATAGCTCAGGCCCCTGTGGTCAGCTTTGCACCAGTCTGGTAAGTTGATTTTGTGAGTTTTTTGCCACTCACCACCTCAAATGGCATATCTGTGATACACGGCAGGCTCCATTATAAGGGAAGGGGAAATATTCCCAGAATCGGGCCAGGGCCTGGGCTCTGCTTGGCAGAGTGACACTGGGAAGACCATGGCACCACAGGCTGAAGTGCCCCATGAGGACAGGCTGAAAGCTTGGCCTGTTCAGCCTGGAGAAGTGGAGGCCGAGAGAGGACCTATAAATACATCAAGGGAGGGAGTGAGGATGATGGGGCAGCCCCTTGTCAGTGGTGGCCAGCAATAAGGCTAGAGGAAATGGCCACCAACTGTAGGCCGTATATTCTGAAAGTATAACCTAAGTGTGGAAGTCATGGGGAAAATCCCTGGAGGCCCCAAAATGCTAGAAAGGGTGTGTTTTGGAGGTTTTGTCATCTGCAAAGCTATGGGAGGTGGTGTGGCTGTGCAAAATAACCATTTTCACTGAATATTTTTCCTTTGATAATCCTTAGCGAGTTCACAGGTGGTGAATGGGGCAGGTGAGACTTGCTCTTCCGGCTACCCTGAAAGGTAGGAAAGCAAAACATTGACACCTTATTCAGATGGCTTTCATCTCAGATATAAAAGGTAGAGATGTTTAGATWTTTTTTCTTTCCCAGGAAGCTTGTAATTTGGCAAGTGCAGTGCTTTTCTTCTGAAGTTTCTCCAGAGAAATCTGAACTCTTGAAGAAAAAAAAAACATTTTGAAGAAGTTACTGCAGCAGTTTCAACGTGGTTGGCTTTTAGCCAAGCATTTGCAATGACAGGGAAGCTAGGCTGATCTTATACTGCAGGCTGCCTTCCCTCAGATCATTGGGCTAGGTCTTTACGGATGTAAATCAYCATTCAGTGGAGTTACGCCAGCAAATATCAACTTGCTGCCATCTCGTTTAAGACCTTCTCGGTATGCTTGTATTGGTAAACATTTTACTCTTTTTTTCTCTCCTCTGTATGCTCCAAGCTAAACTATATTCTCACTTTCAGGAAGACAGCAGCAAAGGGGCATGTGTTACATCCTCTCCTTAAGCGGATAGTGCCTTGATCTTTTTGGTGTGTAACTTTTATAGTTGCATACCACAGTCAGGGGTGAGATGTGCAATATGAGGAGGAAAAAAGATGGTGCTGTAGCAGACTTTGCTTGTGAGCCAGTCTGTGCCTTTTGCACCACCAAATTAAAAACCTTTCATAGTGCGGGTTTTCAGTTGTGGAATTTGAAAAACATACTAGGAATGGACCCCCATTGTCACACCAACCTYTGTATTCAACTTCAGCAAGAAGGAATTTTAGCTGTGGTTGCTGTGTAACTTCAGTAACTTTCTTTTTAAAGGTTGAAGAGAGATGGAACTCCTTCTTCAAAGAGATGAATACCAGTGTGGGGCAAGATCTGGAAGAGAAGGGCTCTGGAGTGGATGCTCATGCCRGAGCACCTTGTTCACCTAGAGATGAACCACTGCATCGAAAGCCACCGAGCGAGACAGTGCAGACAGCAAGAAGCGCGAGGGAGCCCCGGCACCGACCCTGTGCRGGCAGCACCAAGAGCCCCGCGCCCGAGGCGGCTCTGACTCAGCGGGGCTGAGCCAGCAGCACAGGCGGGAACTCAAAAGTCGTCCCCCCTGCACTACTGGGAGCGTGGCGTGGCAGTGTGTGCAGGTAGGGCTTGCAGGTAGGGTGCAGGGAGTCCGCTCCCAGGTGTGCAAAAGAATTCTGTCCACAGTCTCTTCCACCCGCGGGAGATCAGGCGAAGCCATGGTCTCTATTCGGTAGAGAGCCTGTGCCAGGAAGACTGTGGCGACATAGAATGAACTGTCACAGAAACATGCGGCAGTCCAGGTCTCTAGCTGTGAGTGACRTCTGAGCCTCTCCATGTTACCAAGCAGAGGCAAAAACATCACCTGTCTTAGGTGTGAGCAGGTGGATGACCTGCTTAGCCTGGTGGTGGAGCTGAAGGAGGAGCTAGAAAGGCTCAAGGCCATCAGGGAATGCGAGAAAKAAGTAGACTGGTGGAGCTGTGTTCTGCAGTCCTCCCAGGAAAGCCRCTCARAGAAGCCTCCAGAAGTTCATTCTGGACATCCTGTACCCTCTCGCCATAGGGCAGAGGGGGCAGAATTAACAGYATCAAGGGATGAACAACAATGGAAATGGGTCCCTGTTTGTGGTGCCAGAAGCCTTCCCCGGCCCACTTCACCTCCACCAGTGACCACGTCCAACAGGTACRAGGCCCCAGACCTTKGGGATCAGACAGATGAGGACATGAACCAAGGCCCATCTAGGGGGCCATCTGCAGGAAGGCAGTCAGGTCCAAGCATTAAGGCTGCTCCCCCTAGGGAAAAAAGGAGCCCCCAGAAGAAGCAGCGGGTGATCGTTGTGGGTGATTCCCTGCTGCAGGACATGGAGGCACTGATCTGCAGCCCCGATGCCTTATCCAGAGAGGTCTGCTGCTTTAAATATATTAACAACAAAAGGAAGGTCAGGGAAAACATGGGTCCGCTGGTAAACGGGGTGGGTGCCCTCGTTATGAAACACAGAAAAAGCAGAGTTGCTGAATGGTTTCTTTGCTTYGGTGTTTACCRAGGGCAGCCCTTTAGAACCCCCAGGCCCTAGGGAAAWGAGGACTGGTGAAAGGAGGACCTGCCCTGAGTAGAGGAAGATTGGGTCAGAGAACACCTAAGGAAACTTGACACCCACAAATCCATGGGCCCTGATGGGATGCACYCCAGAGTGCTGTGTGAGCTGGTGGATGTCATAGCTAAGCCACTCTCCATCATCTTGGCAGAGTCCTGGAGAACAAGGACCAGAGGACTGGAAGAAAGACAATGTTACCCAGRTTTTCAAAAGTCCTCYTTCAAGAAGGAGGATGCGGGCAGCRACAGGTCCATGAGCCTCACCTCCATCCCTGGAAAAGTGATGGAGCAGCTCATCCTGGCTGCTGTCTCCAGGCAAGTGGTGGAGATGAAGGTGCTCAGGAGTAGCCAGCATGGATTCACCAAGGGGAAATCATGCTTGACTAACCTGATAGCTTTCTATGCTGCTGTGACTGGCTGGATAGATGAGTGCAGAGCAGTGGATGGCATACACCTGGACTTCAGGAAAAGCTTTAACACTGTTCCTCACAGCATCCTCCTGGGCAAGCTCCAGAAGTGTGGGAGTGTGGGATTAGATGAGTGGATGGTGAGGTGGATTAGRAATTGGCTCGATGGCAGGACTCAGAGTGTAGTGATCAGTGTTGCAGAGTCCATTTGGAGGCCTGCGGTTAGTGGTATCCTCCAGGGGTCAGTCCTTGGTCTGCTCCTGTTCAACTTATTCATTAACGACCTGGATGAAGGGATGGAGTGCTCCCTCAGCTGGGGAGGACTAGCTGATAGCCATGAAGGCCGCGCTGCCATCCAGAGCGACTTGGAAAACTGGATGGTGAGAAACCTCATGAAGTTCAACAAGGGAATGCGTAGCATCCTGCATCTGGGCAGGAATAACTCCAGACATCAGTACACGCTGGGGACCGACCTTCTGGAGAGCAGCTCTGCAGAGAGGGACCTGGGCATCATGGTGGACGACAAGTTGTCCATGAGGCAGCAGTGTGCCCTCGTGGCCAAGACGGCCAATGAGACCCTGAGGTGCATTAAGAAGAGCATCTCCAGTAGGCTGAGGGAGGTGATCGTCCCTCTCTATACAGCCCTGGTGAGGCTGCACCTGGAGTACTGTGTGCAGTTCTGGGCTCCCCAGTGCAAGAGGGATGTGGAGCTGCTGGAGAGAGTCCAGCGCAGAGCTACATAGATGATTAGAGGCCTGGAACATCTGCCCTACGAGCAAAGGCTGAGAGAGCTGGGTCTGTTCAGCCTGGAGAAGAGAAGGCTGAGAGGGGACCTGATCAGTGTCTATAAGTACCTCAAGGGAGGGAGTGAGGAGGATGGGGCTGGCCTCTTCTCAGTGGTGGCCAACGAYAGGACTAGAGAAAACGGCCACAAATTGAGGCACCAAAAGTTCCACAGGAAGTTGCAAAAGAATTTCTTAACAGTGAGGATGACAGAGCAGTGGAACAGGTTGCTAAAAGAGGTTGTGGATTCTCCTTCTCTGAAGATCTTCCAAACTCGCTTGGATGCAATCCTGTGCCACATGTTCTAGGTGACTCTGCGTGTGCAGGGTGGTTTGACTAGATGACCTCTAGAGGTCCCTTCCAACCTTTAGCATTCCATGATCTGCTCAAGCGCTCAGATATTTGTGTGTCCACTCTGCTCCAGCCCATTAAACAATAAATATTTGCTGGGCACCTACATTGAGTGGTTGGTATAAGAAACAAGGGGGTGCAGGAGGCTTTCTTCTTCCTCTGGCCTCATAAACTCTCTCCCTGCTTTAAAATACACAGTGCAAAGATCAAAGCACTTCAGCATGTAGCCTTTTGTTCTGCTCTTAACCCTTTCCTTCTTCTTGATGGCTTATAAATATGTCCTTTGCAAAGGTCACTGTCATTACTCTTTCCCTAGGGGAGTCACCTGCTCTTAGGATGCCCCCAAAATGTCCAGTTGCTCCATGGGGCTCCTAGACTTCCAACCTCTGTTAAACTGTGACCCCTGGGGAGGATTAAGCAGCATTTCCCACTCTGCAGTCCGCAAAGAAAAAACCTCTAAAAAGGCAAACCTGTTTTTTTTTCCCACAACTTTTTCCCCCCCMATTTGGTTCTACAGAAAAGCTGAGGCAGTTTGCATGCTGAATTCTTCTGATGTCTGAAGCCTAAATTCCCTAACTGGGCTCCCAGACTAGGGGATAATGACTTTAATTAACCCAGAACTGCTCCAAAATAGGCAAGTCTGGATTATTGAATATTCCACCACTAAAACAGAAAAACAGCAGTTGGGGGAAATGCCTTTTTAATTTTTGTTAGCACTAACATATAATCAACTTTGAATTTATGCTTGGAAGAAGGAAATTTAAATATTGGATAAGTCTGACAGAAATTATCAAGAGAAGAACATATGCCAATACCCAAACTGAAAAGTTATTTAAAGCTCTGTAGTGGCAAAAAAAGAAATTCCTTTCACAGAAATAAGGCAGGAAGAGTCCTCSTTTCTGCTAAAGAAAATGAACGTTGCAACTGGAAAACAGGAAAAAAATATATTTTCTTAGCTGGTAAGATGCTCTCACTAACTCTCTTGGGAGGAGAGGTAGAAGGGCCTATATCAGCAGTGGAGTTAGGATTGACTCAACTCTTCTCATCCAGAGCTGGGATTTAAGGGAGCTAACAAGACCCAGGTACTTTAATTACACCTACAATTTCCATCYCCAGTACTTGGGAACATCTCTATTTTTTATAACACTTGAAGTGACTTACAAAGTCATCTGACTGCAGTTTTCCTACAAACACATTTACCAACTTTCCTGTTTTGGAAACTTGCCATTTAATAGCAAGGAAAAAGAAAAAGTGAGCTGCAATTAGGAAAGAATTAAAATTATCAGAAAATCCATTTAGCACCACTATCATTGTTTGAAGGGGGTACAGAAACTCGCCTTTGTAAGTGAGGTCATTTAAAAACACATCAGAAACTTGTTTACATAGGCTCCAGACCTTAAAAAAAATGAAAAAGAAGAAAGTGTGTCCCCTATTAAAAGACACAGTAGTCATGTTTTGACTCTGATATAGTGGACAACCTGCCATGCAGCAGGTTTCACCTACCCACATATCAGTACATGAATGCAATGAGGAAGCAGAGATGCAGAATGGGGAGCTGAGCATAGGGAAAAAGCAGAGAAAGAGAAGGAAAGATGACACGAAGCAGCAGATGCTTAACTAGTCCTCCTATTTCACTTTATATATATATGCACACACAAGCATATTTGTACATATATATTGTTGCTCTGCTTTGCATATCTGTGTATATAATTATATGAGAATCAGAACACACAGATAAGGACTAATGCATACATATGTATTTTTAGACGTATGTATGGGTCCATACACATATACACACACTTTTACCAAATCCACCAAATTAAAATGGGACAATCACTTTACAATAGGAAGAGCAACCTTTCCACATCAGTAGCAGGAATCAAGACCACCAATAAGGGTTTTTTTGCCTAAATCATCTCACTGTTATTTAATATGGCCCTCATGAGCCCCTTTACAATTGCAGTATTATCACACATGCACCCACAAAAATATGGAATGAATTCAAGGCAAGTCAGACTCTTTGCAAGACAACTTCAGTGCCTGAACTGATTTCCACCAGCTGAAATTTTCCTCTCTTTTGCCTTTACTGTTGTCCCAGAATAAAGCAGAGCCAGCACCTTTGTGACAAACAAGCCAAAATGGCCAAGAGGCTTTGGAAACATGAGGAAAACATCGACACAGGTTTTTAATTTGGTTGTGGATATTGGTATGGCGCTGTGGGTCTCCCTTATGAAAGGGGACAGTGGTCATGGAGACACATTTCCCAYTTTGTTTCTAGACAAGCAGGACTAGTCTGGGGGAGGAGAGCACAAGGAATGAACTGGTTTATTMATCACGATGAAGGATTTGGATGACAGCAATAAATAAATCTGTTCACCCCTCAGCTTCTTAGGATACCCACGACACAGGGGAAAATGATTACGATAATTGCATCCAGAGACAGTTAGCTCCAACCAGCGCATGGAATATTTCAGTCCKTGAAGAACAGCAGCAATTACAAAACATCAGGCAGAAACTTCCATCCTTTCTCCCACAGGAAGGAAGGAGCCAACAGAGACAACTTGTCCCCAACACAGCAAGGGATAAACAGGCTATAAGAGGAGGGAACAGCAAGGGGGAGCAGAGGGCTTGGCATAAGCAATAGCTTAGAGTCAACAACTACAGGGGGGCTGTCCAGCTGCAGAAAGCATAAAACAGGCTCAATGCTTCCCAAAAACTTTGTCTGGAAGCACTCAGAGGCAGAGCAGACTAAGGAAAAAGGGAGAAGTACACTTGCAAAGGTTTCCTACCCTAAGTAGGACAAGCATGCTCTCAAATTAAATAAATGACATGTCAATAATTATCAAAAGTTGGGATTTTCCAAGGAGCTGTGAAAACACGTTTCCTCAAATGTTGCTGCAGCACTGTAAACCTGGGGTCAAGTAAYACACATCGGGTATTTCTGGATTTGCCCAGGGACACTCTCAGTATACTCCAGCACAGGAATGTAGACACATCTAGAGGTCTGGAAATCTTTGGGCTACACTGGTCAGAACATGAAACTGCAGCAAATCTTCTGCACAAAAACGACCAGGAAGCAAACAATTATTGTGATTGGGGCTTCTAAAGGCAAGAAATTAGCAGAGGAAAAAGCCAATAGGGGCAAGATGGGAAGCAGGACTGGTTTTCCAGGAGGAATACGTGCAGCTAATACTGCACTCGTGTCAACACCCGAGTGCTGCTCCTTGTGAGTTTGGTCTTTAGTGTTTTTCTGTCCATTCCAGATAACAAAACGTAGTTATCCCTTTACCCTCCCTGGTGCTACTCCTCACAGAAAATGATGTGCAGAGGAAGGGATAGGTTTGACCAAAAGCCCACGATTACCCTTTATCATTACAAAAATTTATTATTACAAAAAAATATATATAATTTCATGATCAGCTCAGGCCCCCATCTTTGGGTCTCTGGGTCAGAGGACACTTCTGTACATCAGTGTCACTAGGATTAAGCCCCACAGGAGACCAAGCTGAGCACTTATTTGGTCATCTTGTTTCCACACACTGCTAACTCCGAAAGGGGGTATTGCTTCTAACTCAAAAAAATTAAGCCTGAACCCAGGCCTCTGACCCTCCTCTTAGCACATGGGTATCGTAGCATGGCTGCAAAGACATCATAGGAGGTGTAAAATTGCTTAGCATAAATAAGGATCAGGCCTTCTTGGGTTCAATATTAATTATCACTTCTGCTTTCCTTGTTAAAGAGGAACTCCATTAAAGATCCATTAGAGACTGCATATTTTAATCAAGGCTTAAATTACAGTGCACGCTGCAATCAAAACTATTGTGTGGCAGCACCAACAGCCAAAGCTGTGTACAAAGCAGCAAAGGCACTGAAATAAAAACATATTGTTATGCAAGGCACAGCATTATGAGACAAATTTGCATAATATTTGGGTACCAACTAAAGCTATAGGCACATAAACAAACTTTATACAGCCGATTATTCATCAAGTTACATAATGCATTTGTTTAATCTCCCACAATTTTGTCTAGCTGCTTTTGTTTAATCTCCCACAATTTTGTCTAGCTGCTTTGCTCTCTATACAGTAAATCAGGTTCCTTGTATGCATTACAGCACATCAGATGTTCACCTTAAACTTGTAGGCGGATGCTCTCCTGATATATATTTGTATTTCCAATCAAAACTAACAGACCTGCCTGCGCCCACTTGGGTTCGAAATCATAGAATCATAGAACGCTTAAGGTTGGAAGGGACCTCTAGGGGCCATCTAGTCCAACCCCCCTGCACACGCAGGATCACCTAGAGCATGTGGCACAGGATTGCATCCAAGTGGGTTTTGAATCTTGCATGATTACAGGGTCCTCCTCTTCTCATGCAAATATCCTGCCCACTTGTTAACAGATGTTAGAATATCGCTCACTTGCCAGACTGTAGCATCAAGAACTTCTTATTTTTATGCTTTCTAGCTGCAGCAAAGAGAACTCTGCCAAGATGAGTCTGTGCCTGCTCCCTAGGGCACAGGAGTCAATGTGGGCAGCCAACACAGTATGACAACCTCCATTCCCAGCACAGAAACTGCCCTTTTGGTCCAACCGTGTTGTGCACGTGTCCAGTATAGCATCATGTTGAGATGTTCAGAGGAAGAGGAGGCACTTACAGATGAGGCTGCCTGGATGCTGCTTTCTGGGGCATCTCATCTAACTAAACGTCTTCTCCCATACCACTAACCTAAAATCCATCCTCATACTCTCAAGGGCAGCACTGCAAAGGAGCAACCACAATCAACGTGTTGCATCCAACCAGCCTTTTTGTTCCACACCTTGTTCTATTTCTAACTGAAAAAAACCAAACCAAAACAAACAAACAAAGGTGCTGACATTGTCAAATTTGTTTAAGAAGCATGCTAGTTTTGACAACTGGTCTGGCAAGAGGCGGGGAAATACAGTTATTTTCTTGATTTTTCAATTTCAAAAGGCTGTTTCATTTTTAATACTAATTTTACTTTTCCATTAGTTTTCACTCTTGCTATTGACATGTTTGCTTAGGCACAATAAAACTGCTTTTTCTTTCAATGCCATTAGGTACAGCTGTGCCTTCCCACCGACTTCAACAGCATCGCTTTTCCAGAAGATTTGCTATAGCCAAGGTGTTTGCACATTAAGAATTGACACTTCTGCTGGCTCATCATCAAGTRATATGAAACACCGACAAACAACCCTTTAGAAATATCAAAGCTCCTAAATGACTCTTTTTTCTCCTCTGAAATATTAGTGCTTCCTTGAATCTCCCTGAAACTCTCCAAAAGGACAACCCAACCATACAACCCAGCACCACCTCTCCTGCTTTATTCTCAGCTAATACCTCAACCCAACCTCCCCTCTTAGAAAGTCTTCTCCAAAACCTGTATGAAGGACAGGTAAAAATGGCTTTCACATGGTTGTCTCTTCAGATCCATCTGGTTCTTGTTGCAAGACTCAAGACACCTGAGAAGCAAAGTGCAYGCGGACAAGTGAGCACCCAACATGCAGGAGCAATTGGGCCCATTTGTTGCCTTAAGTGCATTTTTTCCCTCCATTTCAGAGAAACTTTGGGTGCATTACTCTCCACCCATGACTCAACTGCTTTTCTCACTCTGGGCATCATCTTGTCCCAGAGGAAAACTGACCGCAACTGGAGATGGAGAGCTCACACTCAAGACCCCRTCCTGCTGCAATCAGCATTCCCAATTAGTTCAGCTACTTGTACGCCTTGGAATAACTTGAGGAAGGACTCTGACTCACTGGGCAGTAAAATAGCAGAAAACATTCCCTGGGAAAYGAAACAGACACAAAAACCCAATCCCAACCCAAAAACACTAAGGTAGCTTCTAAGGTGTATTTTATCTCTCTGGAAAAAAACTTAGGATTTTAACAGCTAAATGTGTGAAAATAGTAGCCTAGTCTTCATCAGTGGTCAAAGCTAAATGAAAACTTCAGTTACTAGGAAAGGAGGAAAGCAGAACRTTGGGGGACTAAGTCTACACAGCACCTGTATCTTCAGCACTGTATAGAGCTCTGATATTTCCTCTTCTGAAGGGACACAGCAATGCTGCAAAATGGGTCAAATATGATGCAAAAGGTTTTGGTCAATACAAGGAGATCAAAGCCTTTAGTAATGGTTTAAGAGAGTGAGGGCCTTYAGCCTGGAAAAAAAATGTGATGCCCTAGTTTCTTCAGAGGTCTCTATGCCTTCACTGAGGACTGAAACATACATGAAAGAAGGAGCATGGAAAGAAGGAGCATGGTTGTGTCATCCTTGGAAGGACTGAGAACAGTGACAGCTTGATTTTTGGAGGTAGCATGCAGAAATTTGAGGTTCTAAGTCTCTTGGAAGACTTAGTAATTCTTTGAGGTTTATATGCTACATATTTTGGATCGGATCACAGGCAGTGTGAGTACTATGGTGTTTTTAAAAACAAATGTGCAAATTAAGTTTACAAGTTGTCTTCTAAAGTTAAGTTTAACCTTGTGCGCACTGAAGCATCCTGTTCACACTGTATCAATATCCAACAAAAATGCACAAAGCAAGCAAATTGCAGATGTTTAATATGCACACAATGTTTGCAAAACCTCAACGTGAAAAATACTCTCAAGTGCTTTGATAATGTGGTTGATTTTTAAACACTTGCACCTTTTTTTTTGTTCTCAAGGGGCAGTTTGTTCAAACACATAGGAATAGATATTTGCTCTAAGAGAGGAACAAATAACAGATACTCACACGAAGGCCAAGCCCCTGAAGCCTCTGCTGTCCCACTGAGCCCCTCATTCACAGTGGTATTAGAGTAATAAGCATTAAGTGCTGTGATTAACTGTGAACCATGCTTTGCTGCCTGATAATCTTTCTCAGCACGACAGGGTGGGAGAGTCATTGGCAATCTGTACACAGTCAAGTGTATTGTTTTGATCAAGCTTTAAGTTTTTCGGGCTCTTCTAGTCCTGTATGAAAGGCAGAGAGAAAGTCAGGTGGATCTAGGGAAGTCAGCAACACGAGCTGCTATGTAAAGTAGGAGACCAAAAATTTGAAGTTTCCAACAAACTCTCTGCTCAGTTTACAATACCAAATGCCAAGCTTCTCCCTCACTTCCTTTACAGATATATCTCTCTTTTTTGCCCTATCACCTCTGAAAAAATATTAGTTGAAGATTTCTTCTTTTTTGTCAAAACTGGAAAAAATGAACTATCACATCTATACTGRAACAAATAAAGCTGTCAGCGTTTTTTCCCGGACAGCATCTACATGAAAGATGCTTATCAATTAACTTGTTGGGAACCAAATCYGTTCATTGCATGGTCTTATTTCTTTAAAGTCTCAGACACATTTTAAACTTTAGATTTGGAAAGAAAACTCCAATTCACCATACAGTGGTAGCTRTGTGAAGCTTTGCAAGGCCTCCTCTCTTCATGCTTAGTGAACAAATGCACTATTTAGATACCATTAGATGTGAATTTTTAACCAAGTTAAAGTATGAATTTTTGGTATTGCAGAAATTCCCAATAAAGTGCTCTTTTACAGAGCACTCTATTTTAATTCTGTTCCAGCAACTCTCAGACAGTGAAGCAGGCTCTCATTAATTCAGCACATATAGCATCGTTACTCATGCAGTTTGGCTTAAGGAGGCCTATATCCTTAAGTGACAGGAGTCAACTAGGAGAGTGAAATTGYTCACCTAATTTATAGATGAACTGTCCAATTCTTCTTTATCAAAGTCTGAACATTAAACTTATTTGAAGCTGKTTTTGCTTGTGGTAAATCRGAGTATAATGAAGTCTACTTTATTATTCTTTGCCTAAGTTTTAACRTATCATCAAAGGCATGATTGTAGGGASGAGGGGACTAAACTATTCTCCATAGTGGTTGGTAATAGGACAATGGGCAATGGTTTTAAACTGAAACATAGGAAGTTTCATCTCCAGGTGAGAAAACTTCTTTACTGTGAGGATGACATAGCCCTGGAACAGGCTACCCAGAGAGGTTGTGGAGTCTCCTTCTCTGGAGATCTTCCAAACCCACCTGGATGCCACCATGTGCCATGTGTTCTAGGTGTCCCTGCTGGAGCAGGGGGGTTGGACTCAATAATCTCTAGAGGTCCCTTCCAACTCTAAAGATTCTGCGATTCTGTGAAGGTGGAACGATGCCATAACCTGATTTTGGTTTTCAGTATGATAGATATAAGTTTTAGCTATACAAGTTTAGGAATATTGCTTTTAAAATGCCTAGTAAAGCACATGAACAAATTACAYTGAGCATTTAAGAACAAACAGTAACCCTACAGTGGACTGCTTAAATCTAGGGGGAAGAAAGGTGGAGGAGCAAAGCACAYGTGTCTGCTTGGAATTTCAAGGAGCTTCCTCTACCTATAGACTGACAAAATATGCACATTATTACATGTTGGTCAATGGAAAGGAAACCTTAAGTGGTATGTAAGGCAGACAGCTAGAGCACAAGAAACCCAGCTTGATAACTTTGCAGTTATTAGGTATAAAGAGCAATTGCATTAAGAAAATGGTATAATTTTTATGAAGTATTTCTGTCTTCCCAGACTGGAGCGCTTGTTTTCCTCAAAGCCTTTTGCTAATGCCTGGGCATGTAGAAATATCTACAAGAAAAGTTTACTTTACAATAAAAAACAACCTCTCTCTCTATAGCCACAATTCCACTGTCTCTAACCAAKAATATTTTGTCATTCCCCGCCCGTTTCATTCACAAAAATGACATCCTGGAAGCTGCCACCATTAATGAACAGTTGAAATCACTTCATGTCCTGATAAGCCTGAACTTGTAGAAATTAAATGCCTGAGCAAACTGTGTCCATAAATCACTGCCGTGTCTCTTACTCTCCCATTCAGGGGTTGAAACAGGCTTGGACTAATTCATCTGCAACTCACCTCCCATCAAGCACAGAAGGAAATACCAGCAATTTGCCAGAGAGTTGAGGACTGCAGACACCAGCACATGGAGCTTCAAACCAGCAGAGACTCAATATACGGACAAGGATTTATATTTGCCCATCTCTTTCCATTTGAAAAGAAGGGACTTGGTTAAACTTCCAAGCTGCCTTGAGAGAGAACAGTTGGCCATGGACACTCTTCTCTCTGCTATGGCCAACACTGAGGTACCAGGCACACAACAAACAGTCTTGCAGAATCATCTCTTTGAGTTTCCTGCCCATCTGGCCCAAGCAAGGTGGGGGGAAAAATAATGGAACATCTTTCAAACAGCAAGGCMCAAGCTGTGCAACATGGGCATTCTGGACACATCAACACCTGTTTCCACTCTGATCACCCATAACCTGCTAAAATTAGCAGATTGTGCAGGACTGTTAAGAACTGAGATSCTTAGGAGTGAACACAATGGATAAAACTCTTGCTGGGCAGGGACAGATCAGCTCTGTAGCACATGCATCCTCCYGGAAAGCTCTTTGCCAGAAAGGAATTTCTCCTCTGCACACTATAGACTTTGGGTTTCTACAGACTTTGCACTAGCCAGGAGACATGCTGTTTCACCTTCATTCCTTCTTCCACAGGCACATTGGGAGGCACTTCCCCTGTAGTGCTCAGCAGCCCCAACACTCCTTGCTTCGAATCTCACACGGCTCATCCACATGCTTCCCAAGGCCCAACACCAATGCACTGTGACTCGTCTGCGAGGCTCAGGAGCACCTCAGTGCCTTGAGGCTTTCTGAAGACAAAAACTCATTTTTGTAAATCATGTTCATGTAATTTACTTGACAACAACTTCTTTTAAGCTTCAGTTTACCASAGAGGCAATACATGGTTTGAAGTTCATGAACCAAGAGCTATAAAGTTGATTCATATCTAAAAAAAACTTGCAAACTGCATATTTATATCAGCAGGGATCTTCATATTGATCTTCCCAGGGTTAGAAATTGTACCTCAGTCTGGCTTCTCCCACATTAAAACACAACCTCCTCGGAGCCAACCCAATGAGGGCACTGCAATATTTCCTTCACAACTGCAAAGCATCTGGGGAAAGCTTCAGGTYTGAGACTGGACTCAATACCTTAGTTGAGGTAACCTGGGGACAAAATGCATCTAAAGAACTTCTCTGTGCCTGTAAAACAACTAACCTTGGGAACATGTCACTGCAATRCCAGTCCATCTTTTTGTCCCTCGTATTCTTTGTATTCTCTAAGCAGGTAAAGACACCTACAAAAACACCCAGAACAATCTGGTTTAGAATGACACACTTATTCAAGGATAATAAACCTTGGGTAAAATAGAAAGAAGAGAGAAGAGGCTCTTAGAACAGGATAGTAACAGATTTCAACACAAACTCCCTTYTTTCGGACCTTCCTTTTCACCAGCTGACTCCCACCTCTGCACAGGAAGGGTCTTAAATTTCCTTTTGTGCCTGCAGAGTAAATGGCCAAGGAATCCAACCTCCATGATTGCTTGGAGATGCTTACAGATCATACTGGCTGTGCARCACCACTAAATAAATCCCTAAGCCCATGGGCAAGGTTTAAAGCAACCTCTAAAATAGTCCTGCAAGTCACTGYCTTGGTATCCTGATTGCACCCATGTGCCTTGATAAAATCCTACAGTGATCTGCAGCCCTGTGCAGAAGGGCACTTGCGTTCCATATTCATTCCTACCCACGTGGGACAATAGCAGCAGGTAGAGATGAACAGGTAGAGACTGGGGAGAATCCAGGAAGAAAYGAGCTGGTCTCTAGGCCAACTTTTGAGAAGTTGCCCCATATTTGTAGGGTTGATGGAGAAGATGGTGATGGCAGTATCTATCCCACATTAAGACGCTCACGTGAAGCACTGAAATCCTGACATTTACCACGGAAGACCATTTTTAGGGATAAATTAAAGAACTGCCTTATCCCGTGCCTCACAGATGCTGTACTGAGTCGGGTTGCTGTAAACTCCTGTTTCACATCACCCACTGCATTATGGAAACTGCATGATTCCAAATAAGTGCTTTTTGGAGAGGCAAAGATAATATAAAAATAGGAAAAAAGAAAAAAATGCTCTTTTAAAGATTTCAAGGCCTTCTGGAATATTCAAGAAGCAGGAAGATCAAAATGCCTCCAAAGCAGCACAAATCTTAGTGTAATCCTGATGTGGCTGATAGCAAGACAAGACACGATTAAGCTCTTCCTGATTCACATACTTAATGACATTCTCCTGCTATTTATAAGTTTGCAGCAGTTACAATTAGTAATGCTATTAGTGATACCTCATCACAGCATTAAATACGGTGCCTTTACTTCACAAAAAATATGACATTAACTTTGATAATAAATCTTTTTTCTCATCATCTTGTAAACTTAATTGGGAACGTGTTTTGCACTGAGAAAAACAGATTGATTAGACACAGAGCTCRTGGTGGCAATTGGTGCAAGCAGGGTCCCTAAACCCAGTCAATTCCTGACTGCCCCAGTGCTCTCAACCATCACAGCCAGTCTAGCAAAGCTTTGTTTTCCAAATGTTTTCCTGAATCATAGCTCTAGTCTCCTTTGCTGGTTTTCAGCCTTTTGGAAAACTAAATAGAAACAGAGGAAAACATGGTCAGAGAAAACTGAAAMATCCCCCTCTCCCTACCATAATAATAAGCTCAAATATCTTTAAGTACTAAGCTCTGTTAAGCTTGAGSTCTAGGTATAACTGTCTCAAAGTAGTGCTTTGAAGTAGAAAAGAAATATGTAGGAATATATGTTCTGAAAGAACACATTTAGGAAAACGCATTCTTTCAGGCACAGAGAAAACTAAAACCTGGCACATTGATGCTCAACATTTTTTTTCTGTATCAGTATGGGACAAACTGAATTTACAACTCAAACCACCACTTCAGCAAGCATCAAATGATACCTGTTTATTTTTTTTTTCCTGGAGGAAATTCRACAAAATCTTAAACCATCACCACCAGAAAGCCTTCAAATATCTCATGTATCTTTTCTCCTGACATGGGTCTATGCTGATGCTGCTTGGATCAGAGACTCAGCCTGAGGTTTCTGGATCATCCATGAAAAACAAAAAAAAGGATTTTTCTTTACTGTAGCACTCTCACTCAGCTCTGCAGCAATGACTGCATCAAAAATTCTGCTTTGCTACTTAGAGAAGTGTACGTGTAAAAAAAATAGCATTTCCAAAAGTCTAGAATTGCCAAATATTAAAATAAAAGCCTTTAAGTCAGGCTTTCAAATCAATACTTGGGTATTTTTAAAGTTACTGACTTTATTTTAGAGCATTTTGTAAAACCTGTTTGTATATCTAAACTTAGGGGCATACTTAAACACACCATTAAATTATTCTGCTCCCTGATGAAGAGAGAGGTCTAGAGGGAAAGAGAGATGACAACAAGTAGAAGGTACCCAATGCCATGGCTGTCATTCACTACGAAGATGCCCAAAGATTTATTGGCTGGAGTTAGTTATCCTGCCCTCTTAAATTCGAGATGACATGATCTCATATCTCACTTTCCTAGAGACCTTGGCAACTTGGTAAGAGAAATATTGCCATGCCAGCATTACCAAAACCCCAAACTTGCTGCAACTGGAGCAGAACAGCACCATATAAAACCAGGTCCACTTCATAACTTACTACTGATCTACTGATGAACCAACTCGTAACCCCCCCACAAACCACWGTGAGGAATTTTATCAGGGTCTCATGATGTCAACTAGATTTATTCATGTTAACTAGATGTTAAGTCAAATTAATAGCCTTATGCTCAATTTAGCTGTAGCCATAATTCAGTATTTATGGAAGTGTTGCATAAGCATTTCCCAAAGAAAAGGTCCGATTGTGCTCTGAAAGTCTGCTCTGAAAGTGTAAAGACTTGTGCATCTTTTAGGAGAGCTGTAACATGTCAAGGGCCAGATTCTGATCTCACTATCTTATCATGACCCTTAACTCATAACAGCATGAGACAAAAAGATAACTTCAAGTTATTTTTTACTCAAGGAATTGACATAACCCTCAAGTAAATTACAGCTTTGCCAAGTGATGGCCAACAAGTCTAGAGACAAGTAAAGAACTAAGTCTTATCCGAAGCCTTGATTCCAAGCTGAATCTTTAACACTTKCCATAATTTGTTGTATGTAACAGTTGAACAAAGGGCTGCAGTTTCCAGGTCTTTACTGTAAGAGTTTACATTTCTGAAACAGGATGCTCCAAAATCTTGCTCTTGGAGAGCAAACAAAAACAAGCCAGCCCCCCAGAACTTAAATATTGGGCAAAAGATTTCAGGCAACACAGTTTGAATGCTGAGGAGTTCCAAGATCTCTCTGTARCAGTATTTGTCAACTTTGGAGACATGGTTTTAACTCAAAGAAAGGCAAATTCCTGATAATTTTTATGACTGCATGGGTTTTCTGTAACACATTATCCTATTTTGCTGAGTTGCTTTTTTTCCTCTCTCTCATATCCTTCCCTTTTCTTTGGGAGTTCAACATACTTGAAACTTCAAAATGCTGCTTCRAAAGATGGCTCCTTCTTCATCAAGATGGATCCCAAGAGAAAATGAACTCAAGTTCTACCAAGGGAGATTCAGGTTAGATATGAAGAAAACTCTTATATATCGTATATATTATATACGATACATCACAGACTACTTACACTTCCTCTACTTGTTTTGAGCAGCTCATTTAACCAAATTTGAAAAATATCTGTGTAGGACAGATGAAAAAAAKATTATCTTTTTTTCCAGACCAAAGTTCTGGATCCCATCCATCTCACAAACACCACTTTGCAGGAAACATCATGAAGAAATCCATACTTCTTCCTTCRTGCTACACAGGAGAAGCCTGAGGAAACAAGCAACCCCTGAGAGTTTTACAGAAAGCCATAAGGAATATCTTAAACTCCACAGAAAGGCCAAAGCATGATCAGCACCCATCCAGAGCCCAGGAGTCTTCAGACTCCTCTCTCCACAAGCAAACTACCCTGTTATCCACCCTGGCTGAGRCCTCATTCCAGATGGAGCTTGCTGCCATCAGCTAATCAAAGCARTAAAAACAAGCAGCAGCAGAAAGCCCAGAGGGGGTGTTTTTGTGTTCTCAATTCCCCCAAAAAGRATTTGTCATTGCAAAAATGAGAGGACATCCAGACTCCACAGAAAAGTTTACACTGACCAGACCAATTTTCAGCATTAGCATGGGACCCATCCCAAGAATTTACCCAGTAATTCCATTTTGTGGTAGCTAACATGCTCACATTGGCAGTGTGCTGGGCTCTGCAGGAGAGCTGATTGCAAGAAAGACAGGAATTTTACCCTCCCTTGCTGAGCTTTACATGTTGGATTTGATTAAGCACGACAACCGAAAGAAGTCACTGCTGGATGGTACCAACTGCAAGTTAACCAGATCATGCATGGTTGTTACTTTCCAAGTTTTGGAAGTAGAAAATCRGAAACAAGAGTCTGGGACTCTCCTCGCTCCTGAATCTTTGGGGATGCTGTTTCACAGAAGGAAAAAAAAAAGGGGGGGGAGGGGAGGGGGGGAGGGAAGTGATAAAGAGAATTTGCATTGCAAGATATTACTTGCAGAGTGCAATTATACTGTACATAAGTGCTTGCAGGAAGGAGAGCAGGAGATCAGAAGACCATCAACAGAGAGGGAATCTGTCCTGATCCACTGTTAGGGGAGGTTTTGATATGATCCCAAGAATGAGATTAAGACACAAACRGGGTCAAATGCCATACAACTTCATAAGTTCTACTCTCATAATCGCGATAGAACAGAAACGAAGAATGGAAAAAAAGAAAAAATAAGCAAGCGAGCAGGATAGAGATGCAGCAAGATTATAGTTACCACCACCATCAGTCCATCTAGATTGTCRTTTTCACCTCGGTGCAGATGATGATCTGTTGAGAGTTCAGAAGAAAATGAAGCAGCAGCAGCCACTCACTTGGGTTGCAGGTGAAGAAGTCGCTCAGTGCAGGTGATGAGCAGGAAGGCCTCTCAATGGAGGAAAACAGTCCTTTTATTGTCCCAGYTCTTGAAGAGCTGGMCCACTTGAAGATTTCTGATATGTTTTGTTCATGTCCTATGTGCTGTGTGCTCYAGTGCTCCTCTTCCCTCCAGCTTAGGGGCCTGTGCTGSTTGGCAGGCACTGCTGAACACTGTTAGMCCAAAAAGTTGTAGATCCTCAAGATGATATCRCAGTCTTCCTGGAGACAGGATGCCACAGTCAAGAAGTSTGAATGGTGTGGCAACAACATTGAGATAAGCTCGTTAACCAAGAATGCCATTTTTCAGGTCTTGAGCTGATATGAGTCTTCCACGGTAAATGGTGCAGCAACAAGGCAACAATGTTGAGACACAGAGTCCTAAAGAGTTTCTTACATAATCATAAAGGTAGGCAGAGCAATACATCTTTTCTCCATCATGGGAGGGAATATGCAGCATAAACTTGTGCTATGCGGGTGGGACAGTGCTCTTATTCTACTCTTTGTCCAAATGCTGGGACATGCCAGAGGCACCATGGCATCTGGCTTTCTTGCAAGATGGTCCAGGGCCAGTACTTGGAGTCTTTTCAATGTCTCTTGGATATTTAGCTTCCAAGTGCAAAAACTATACCTAGAGRCTGGAACCAGCTGAATTCCTGCAGTTCTGTGTCATTACTCTTCCTAAGGTGCAGGGCAAACAAGRTTTGGTTCTACACTGGGTCCTTTGACAGAACTTTCTAAGTTGTCCATCTGTTAAGGACTTGTCAAACTTTTTGTTGATAACAGGCACATTTGAAGGCCAAATGCTGATCTGACGTGTTATTTCTATGACTGCTTTCACACATCCCATCCACAGCAGCAACGGCACGTTCAGATCGGAGCCTGACAAGAAAGAGCAAGTCTCCYGAGCACTCCAATGCTTTTAAGCCTGGGGACATCAAACCCTCTTTTTGAGGGGACCAAGCAGAAAAACCACTAGAATCCAGGATTTGGCCACCCCGAACAAGACTCAAGGCACTTTTACCTTTGAGTGGTATTAAGCCATTAGCTGTAATTCTTCTTAAAGCTCTTAACTCCCCGCCTATCAGAAGGTCCTTGTTTATTATACACACTTGCCCACCATGTGGCATACTCCCCTAATCTTTCTACCAAACAGGATTAATCCCRTGGTTGCTGATGCGAGATCCTTAAAGCACACAGTTAAAAAAAAATCTCTTTCCAAAAGTGTCAAATAATTCTAAGAATTAGAGACAGAACAAGACTATTAATGGGGCCAAGAAAGGAGGCGGAAAAAGGCAGCATTAAGCATTATCCTCCCAACAAGGAAAGTACAAAGAGTTGAGAAAGAAAAAAAAGGGGGGGGGTTTAAAAAGCTAGCTTATTTCCTCTGTTGTGCTTTTTCTGTTTGACAATCATCTGTCAAAATTAGTGAGAGATTAACTTTTTCAGTAGAAAGCTTGCTTATTGTTGAAAAACTGCTGTAGATACATACCACTTCAACAAAAAACCTTCAGGTGAAGTAAATTCAGTTCTAAAAAGGAGCTTGAAGGAGCRAAAAAATAAATCAGAGGCAGATACCTACTGCAAAGTTGCCAGGATTAGAGAAATATCTGTAGAACAGAGGTTCGAGCCTGGTTTGGTCTGAACAACTAGTGATTTTATAAACATGTTTCTTACATACCAGATAACAGTCTAGATCTTCGGGCTTTTGGAACCCCAGGGAATGCTGCTTGTCCTTTTGGTGGTGGATGGTTCCCAAACACATACAAGTGAAAAAAAACATTTCCCAGCTCATTGCAACCCCAGACTTAAATAACCCCATTTCATATCAATTCATAGTAAACTCYCTTTGGGAATCCAGACTTTCAGACYCTTCAGAATCTTGAAATTCTGCAGTATCACTGTTAAATTGTTAAATGTGCACAGTCTAGTTAACTACACCCAGCAATACAATGGAGCATCTTCAAACATTTGCCAACAACCTTGAAAAACACCACAATATCCAGTGGTTAACAAGTCCCTTATCACCAAAGTAAAGCATAGCAGCTGACTCTGGCTTTAATCTCAAAAACCCCTCCCACCACACAACCTATTTTCTTGTTTGCTGAAAGGCTAGTTTGTTACTCTCATTTGTTACTCTAACAATGAGTACCCAAGAATCCTTTCTATCCATCCTTCCTAAGTCCATTAAGTCCATTTTCCTCAAGCAGTCAGACACTTTTTAATCCTTTTCTTTTCCCCAAGGAAAAAGTGATTTCTTTGCAGCTGCAGGCAGGAATTCTCCTTAATAAGCCTCCCACAGCTGCTTACATCTCTAGTTGTTGTTGTTTTGCTCAACAAAACCTAAAGGGATGACATCAGCACAGACAAATCAGAATCACAGAATCCTTCARGTTGGAAGGGACATCTAGAGGTCATCTAGTCCAACCTCCCTGCACAAGTAGGRTCATCTAGAGCATGTGACACAGGGTGGTGTTCAAGTGGGTTTTGAAGATCTCCAGAGAAGGACACTCCACCACCTCTCTGGGCAGCCTGTTYCAGGGCTCWGTCACCCTCACTGTTAAGAAATTCTTTAAGTTCCTGTGGAACCTTTGGTGCCTCARTTTGTGGYCGTTTCCTCTAGTCYTATTGTTARCCACYACTGAAAAGAGGCTGGCCTCATCCTCCTCACTCCCTCCCTTAAGGTACTTATAAACAGAGCCCAAACAACTGCTTTAAATACAGACATGCTCTTCCTACCACTTGCAACCAAAMCGGCAAGACAGAGTAGCCAGCACTAGCTGGTTTGAGCTATCTGAAGGGATACAACCRTATTCCTACATGCTCCACCCTGATTTAAGTTGCATAGATGCAATTGTAAACAGTACTAGGTACATTAGGCAGCTTGAAGAGCATGAAAATTTTGATTAGGCAACAAATATAAGATGGAGCACACAAGAGGCACAGTAGGGAACAGTATACAAGTAATAGGATTTGGCTCAGAGACTCATAGCCTAGTGCTACTCATACCGTACATGTGGGCCAAGCCAACAGGTTGAAGCATCCAAAAAACCCAAAATATACAGGTGAAATTTTTCTGTGAGCTGCAAAAKCTGCAACTCTTGTACTTATTGCAAGGGGATCCAGTAGCATATAAYGGAGGCAAGGGCTCTAGCCCTAGCAACACTTAAGCACATATTGCATTTCATTGCTTTCCTGTAACCCAGTGGCTTTTCAGGACAACTGCATTCACAGGTAATCCTTCCTAGGACTGAGGATTTACTTTARTAACTTTCCACAGTTACTGAAAATATGCACACAGAGTTTCTTTTCCTTTCTGCATATTACCAGGCTTGATCTCTTTTTTTCATGCAGTTACAAAAAATTCATCTGAAATTCAAATTAACACATAAGCTATGAAAATGCTCACATTTTTTCTACAGCACATGTTTAATATTTGATCCTATATGTGCAATAAATGACTTTTATTGCATGTGGTAATTAATTTCCATTCACAGATATTTATGTGTGAAATTAAATATTTCATACATTCATTAATTCCATAATTTCAGAAGCCAGCCACTCTGAGGTGCACTAATCAACTTTTCCATTTTGTGTGAAAGCTAATTCTTTAATGGGCAGTAATAATTTTCTCCCCATAATAAGTCACAATACGTGCTCTGAATTCTGAGCTCTTTAAATACAGACTCATTTCTATCAACTTCAACAACATTGTCTTGCATTTTTATTTGCAAGAACTGATTACTACCTTCAGTATCTTTCCCTTACTTCTGACTTCACTTAGATTTATCAGATCCTSAAATGATTTTGCCCTAACGAGTTTCTGCTTATTATGCCTTTGCCCCAAAGTGCMCCTCTACATCGATATTTTTTTCCAAGCAGAAATTTTTTCCAGATTGCTTTCAAGTGGGACAAGAACAACATTATAGCCAAAGGTATCCAACAACCATTCAGAAGATCCCCAATGAAAAAGTGCCTAAACCCTATGTGACCATATCAGCACTCATTTCCCTCACTTTTTCCACCTAAAAGCTATACAGGTAGTACAGTCTGCTTGTTTTGCTCACCCAGTTGGGAAATATAGAGGGGAATGACAAGTCTTTGCTTTTGAACTCTGCTTCTTTGGCTAAGTCTTTCAGCATGTGACCGTTTCTGATTATTTTTGGTGCCCTAAGATAAAGCATTCCAGTGCTTAGCAAGTTAA